>JBCJKH010044849.1:16532-28770 GCA_039877255.1 Loriculus beryllinus
TCCAACCTGGCCTTGAACACTGCCAGGGATGGAGCATTCACAACCTCCCTGGGCAACCCATTCCAGTGCCTCACCACTGAGTCTCCACCTTATGGTGGACGAGCTGGGAAGCAGGGCTGACCTACAACCCATCCAAAGCAATAACCACCACTTGTGCACCACGGACAGGCTCTGAGCCAAAGGCTGACCACAGGGCAGGGATGTGCAGGCTCCCTGTGGAGGTCATCCCACACGCATGCCCTATTCCCGGGGTCTGCGGGTGAGCAGGGAATGCAGTTCCTCCTCCCACCCTGCAGCCCATATGTTTTGCTGCTCCGTGGCTGCCTGCCTCTGCAGACGGTGAATCGGCCTCGTTGCTTCAGCAGCTCAACCTTTGCAGGCTTTGTTTGTAAAGCCCTAACCCCTCGGATAGGCAGGAGAGCGCAGGATGGAAGCGTCCCCTCTTCCCTCTGCAGCCAGGATGAGCCCATAGCCAGGAGCGTGGTGAGAGCCAGGGCTCAGGCTCTGAAAAGTCAGCGCCGGAGCAGCTCGTCTCGCTCCTCTGCCTGCCAGAGCAGGGCCGAGCTCAGCTCCCACCTCCTGCTCCGGGGTTTGGCCAGGACAACCTGTGCTCTGGCAGCAGCGGGTTCAGGATGGATGGGAGATGATGCTGTGATCCCCACTAATGCCTCTCTGCCCAGTACTGCAGGGCAAGGGGACAGTGATGCTGCAGCTTCCCCCTTGCCGTCAACATCTGGGTGCACTCAGTCCCTTCTCTCCAACATGAAATCCAGCTGGACACATGTCCCAGTAGCTGGATGGACACCAATGCTGGCCTGGGAGAGGTGGGAGGTCACCCCCTTCCCACACCAATGTGGATTTTGCTGTGCTCCAGCTGAGACCCCTCTGGAAGGGCTGGATTAGCAGCCTGGACATCTGGAGCAGTGCTTGCTGAGGCAGAACTATTATAGAGGGACCATGGAGCAGACACTGGGAGGTGCTCTTGCTGAGACGGGATAATTGGAGAGAGGATACGGACAATAAAGAAGAGTTTCACACTTAATGTTCCTTGTCCAATCAATTAGGTAATGACAGAGTTATTCCACACGTCCGCCTAAGGAGGTCTCTCCTCCTCCTGAATAAAGGATAATTTTAAAAGCAGACTGATGAACTCACACCAATCATTGTCCCAAAATTGGGAAAACTTGGGAGAAATGCAGCAAAAAAGGGAGAATCGGATCAAAAGGCAGGAAAAGATGCTTAATAGTACCAGACCCTGCATGCATTTGAGGCTGAATTTACATACTGTCTTAAAGCTGAACTATATGGTTGCCCATATGGAGATGTGCAGCTGGGCTAAGTCATCGCTAAACCAACTAAATTAAGATATTAATCCATAATATCCAAGTCTCCTTCTCCAATTCTCTTCCCTGCTTTGCAAAGAGAGATGCTGTAGCCGAAGCAGCGCAGTTTCTAGAAGCAGGTTTCACACAACATCCCCCTCCCCTGGCTTTCTCGCCATGGCTCTTATTTTCCTTTTCAGCATCAGCATCTAAACATCTGGGTCGTGGTGGAGCTCAGAGCTGGAAGCGACACAATATAGTGAGAAAGGATGTTTTTGTGCTATTTCCAACCTTCCCAGAACAGAGAACTTCAGAAACCCCTTTACAAAGGCTGCTTTCTTCCTCGAAGCTACTTTGAAAAGATGGGTCGAATCCTCAGTTATCTGCCTCGACCAGGCTTGTACAAGACAGAGACGATCAAACAGGAGGGGGAAGGGGATGATGAAAACACAGCCAAGTGTGGGTTTGTTGAGTTTTTGTTTGTTTCTTTTAGCTTCTTTTGGTTAAAACTGAAGTTCTGGAGCACCTCCAGGCTCCTCTGTGCTTGCGGAGGATGCGGGATCTCAATGATTTACTGAAGATCCCCACTGATATTTCAATTTGGTTTTTTTTCCCCACACAAAAATTCCAGTTTCTTGCTGCAAGACTGAAATTTTGGGGGCCTTCTGGGAGCTTTTTTGGGGCCTTTAAAGAAGCTTCACTCCTCAGCATGCGCCAGGCTCAGCTGGCCATTGATGCTGGTTGGAAGAACCAGGCCCTCTGAGCATCCCTCACTGGCAGCCAAAACCCCTGGATGGGCTTGACATGCACTAAAGCTGGGTTGGGAATGGGGACAAGGAATTGTCCCAGTTTCCCTCCTCCATCCAGAAAGGTGGTGAAAGACACTAAGAGACCTGGAGTGTCCTTAAACTCTGCATCCAGTGGTGAGGGTGATGCTCAGCTCAGTCCCCTTTCTCCTACCCGTCTGGGTGCTCCAGAGGATGCTGCACCTGCAGGACAGACCCAATACCAACACCAAAGTGATGCGAGTCCTGCTCCCTCCTCCGGAGCCCTCCCGGGACAAGAGGTTATTCCAGCTCCTCGGCATGAGCTCAGTGTTGAGCCTGTTTGGAGGGGGCTGCCAGCGGGAGCAGCGCTGCCAAGCCCGATGCAATGCGGTTGTTTCAGGAGGTGGAGTCTGTCTGCAGAGCGCTGGCCTGCGCGATGCATTGGCCGGTGCTCAACTATGTCCCTGTGATGCTGACCGAAGGAAGCCCCGTGTTTCACCCCCTTCCACACATCCCCAAGGCTAATCCCCAGCTGCCCAGGGGCAAACCTCCATTTTCCAGCTAGTCTCCAATTGAGGAACCGGATCCTCTTTGCTCGCCCCCAGCCTGCCAGCAAACACCTGTGCACAGTAGCTTGTCCCCACAGGGAAAGCTCCTGGCCCCATTCTTGCTCCTGCACACAAGAACCCATGTAGAGTTAATTACCAAAGTCCTGCTCTGCCTTCCTTCTCCTCTGTGTGCCCTCACAGCCTCGGCAGCAATCCTAAGTGCATCCCCCTGCTCCTTCTCCCACCTCAATCTCTTTAACAATACAACCCCTGTCAGGAATGCTTGGAAACACCAGGGCTGTTTAAAGCATCACCCAAACAGCATGAGCAGTGCTAAGGAGAAATGGACAACATGGATAAAGCCAGCCCTGTTCAGAGCATCCTCACAGCGGTACCCATGTGTGTAATGCTGGCCAAGCATCCCCATTGCATCCCATCCTCTGCCACAACCATGGGATCCCTGGCATACCCCTGGTGCAGCAGAGCCCAGGGGACCTGAGCAGGGCGGGTCTGTCCCCGTTCTGCAGAAGACACACACACCTCCCTGCTCTGGCACTGGTACCAGGGACCAAACGGAGCAGAGATCGGAAGAACCCAGCCCTGTGGTTGCCTCAGCCCACAGAGCTGCCAATTCCCAGGTACTGGAAAACCAGGCTACATCACTTTTGTTGCAGGCAGCCCAAGAGTCAGAAGAACATATTTTGTCATATAAATAATCTCCAAGTAAAAACCCCCTCATCTTCTGGATTCCCAGACAGTACACTCAGCATCCTCATGCTACTGATGTAATCCTGCAGGAAGGTCCCTAGGGCCCAGCCTTGCTAAGCTGAATCTGCACTGAGCCCTCACTGGTGCACAGAGGTGGACCAGTTTCCCCACAGCTCCATAGCACTGGGATACCCCAGGCATGTTTTATGGAGCTGTTTATACACTTGCTGAGTGTCTAACTCCACTCTGCACCCATGGGGAGCATTAATAGCTCAGTAAAGTTCTTTGCTAATACTATTCTTGCAGTCCTTTGTGTTCAGCTGCAATAAAAATTAGCCAGGAATAAAACTGACATAATAACAAAGAGGAATAAACCCAACACAGCACATCCCTTGGGGAAGTCCATAAGCAGGTACCCACTAAAAGCAGCAGCAAAGCAACCCCTGAGCTGAGGTACAACAAGTGGAACGCAGGAGCCGTCGGTGGCGTGATGCCAGGGTGAATATTTGACCCAAATTGCTTCAACTCCAGCTGGTTGCAGTGATTCACTGCATCCAGCCCCATCGCTGGCCTGGCCAGGCTCTATTTGGGACCTGTCTCCAGAGAGACCAAAGGTTTCTTTGTTTTGTTTGTATGAACGCCTTGGTTATTCAGGGAAGCGTGACACCATTGTGGGAACACTGGCTGGCTGCTCCTGGAGGAGATGTATGCGGTGGATCCATATTTGGACCGGGCTGCTTGGCTCCTCTGGGACAGCTCCTGCTCTTGCTTGACCTCAGGAGCATCATCTTGTCTTTGTGTGACTCCATAACTCTATCCTGGTCCTCAGCTTGCCTGGCATAAGGAGGGCTATGGTCAAGAGAGGTCCTATGTCGTGCACGGGGTGGGTAGATGAAGGAGGATGTAAGGACTTGGATGGATCCCAACCATCCCTCTAGCCCAGTGTCTGGCACTCAGTGGATGGATACCACTGGAGCACCCGGAGGGAACAGACATGGTCAGGGATACCAGAAGCTGAAGAAGACCTCTCTGTATTTAACAGCCCTTGCTGCTTGCTCTCCCTTGAATTCCCTGTATCCACCTTGAGGGAAGTGGGTGCACAGAGTGGGGCACCTGGTCTACCCATGGACTAGGGACACAGAAGGGGCTCTGCAACCAAAAAGCATGCACTCTAAGGCAGGTTAGCCCCATATGGATTCAGGCAAAGGAGAAGAACTGGGAATGCTCCCCAAACCCTTGTCCCTCCACTGCATGGTGCCTCTTGCCACCCTGCCTAGTCATGCTGGCTTTAAAACACTTGGGAGTTGGGAATCTTAAATAGAGCCAGGCCCTCGGCTGTAACATTCCCTCTGTGCTAAAGAGAAACACACCCCAAATACTTGAAATACAAAAATCCCAACCTGGGATCAATTCTTTTCCTTTTTGAGTCAATTTGTGGGAAGAAAAATCCCCCAACTTTAGGAGCGGGTGGAGGAAGGGGATGAAAACAATTAGATACCATCTGAGCAGCTGTTCTGTGCCCTTCCAGGCTGAAATTGGCTCCTTTCTCCCAGTGAACTTCCCATAATGTGGAATACTGCCTTCAAGGGGTTTGGAAATACCAAACAGAAGTATATCCAGAGCTGCTGGAGCTTCCCATGTCCATAACACCATTCCTGGACTGTGGGGTTCCTGCTCCATGAAATGACCTTAGTGACAGATTTATGACAGGACCATCTGCAGTCCCTCCTGGGGGAAGGCACAGACCGAGTCATTCTTGCTCCTTCCCCTTCTAAGCACGTTTTCCAACAGGAAAACACAGTTTTTCCTCAAAATGGGTATTTCTTCCTTTCACTTTGCCATTCAAACCATCTAAAAGTACACATTTTCTTTCCATGACCAATAAAACCAGAAGCCATCACCAATGCTGACCATGATGCCAAAGCCTCATCCACTCTGTGGACTCCTGCTTTGAAGCTGTTTGGGCTTTGCCACGACCACTGACATCAAGGTTACATCCCAAAAGGAAGGGATGGAGGGAAACCCAAATGCTCACCCCATCCAAGCATGACCACAGCAAGCTTTTAGGACTTTAGGACTCATTTTGGGGGCTTCTGGCTGTGGATTGAGCAGAGAAGCTGACGGGGAGATATGGTGGGAACCTCAGCATTCAGCCCAGCCTGAGTCCAATGCCACCTCATTTTGGGGGGTCACGCACAACCCAGGTCCCCTTCCAACCACTGGGGCAGCAGATGGCAAATTGAGGTGAAAAAACACTGGAAGGGCAAAGGCAGGAGCCCGCTGCACTGCTGCCTGTCCCTTTGCATTCAGTTCTTGGTCAGCTAAATTGTTATTGAATAAGGCAAGCTGCGTCAAAAATGTGCTTTAATGAAGTGCAGCAGGGGCTCTGGCATCGTTTCCCAAGCTCCACGAAGGTTTTAATCCCCCGGCTCTCCAAGCCACTGCGCGACATATGCTTTAAAGAGGAGATTTCTTGCTCCCTGGTATTTCATGCATGTTATATTTTAAAGACATGCTGCCAGTTTAGCTTAAACCCAAAACGTTGGTGTCATTTAGGGGGGAATGGGGAAGGGGGGAGATACTTCACCAAAGGGATTAAAAACAATCCCAATGCCACACAGAGCACAGTCCAAGTCCCCCCATGTCCCCATCAACAAGCCTAAAGGTGTCCAAAAGGATTTGGGAAGGTCTGAAAATGGCAGCGGGGCGATGGGCATCCTCTATACCCAGCCTCACATTCCACGGAGGATAATCCCAAGGGATTCTCCAGGCACCAAGAACGGACTTTGCTAATTAGTCCTGGCTTATCTCAAGCAAACTTTCTGCTCTGTTTGCCTAAGACGGGCCTGCAGTGACTAATATCTGGAGCAGGGAGGAAAAAGCCCTCTCGGCATCTCTCTTCTTGCCTGGGAGAGCCTTGCCCGGGGAGATATTAAAGGCTTTTGTTTCCAGGAGCTGTCAAACCCCTCACCTTTCACAAGCACTAAAACGGCCAAGGGAACAAATCTATGTGAGTGGAATAATAATGTTTAAGTCGTAAATTGGAGCCTGTAAATCAAGGAGTGACGGGACGGGTGGTGTAATGTCTCGTGAGTTAACATTCGAGGTTTGCTTTCACCTGAGGAAAAGGGGAAAAACAGCCAAGTCCCTGCCCTCCCACTCCAGAGATTGCTATAAATCACCTTAATGTTACACTTTTGCTCTTAAATAGACCAAAAGCATGAGCGTGGGGAACAGACAGTGGAACTGGGTGATTTAAAAAGTACAGCGCTGGGAAGAAAGCTTTAAAAACCCCCAAACAGACCCAAACCGTCCCCTCTTTGCTTTTAAGGCACAGGATAAATCCTGCACTCTAAGAAACACACACCCATGGACCAAACCTTGGTCCTGCTGTGGTGCTGAGCTCAGTGAGGGCATGGGGACAGTTTGGGTGCCGCTGGAAAACCATAGAACAGGCCCGTCTGTCTGCATGGGTTTGAATTTCAGAACCGAAACTGGGGGAATCAATGCACCACAACTGGAAGCAACAGAAGAGGAACCCACCCCAATCACCCCATACAAGGGACATTTGCAGCCCTGGGGTTGTCACTCACCTGCTAATGAAGTCCCACCACCCCAGCTCACCTCCTGGGAGGGCAATGGTGGGAAGTAGGGAACATGAGTGGAAAAGCACTGTGCATTTGGGCACTGGGCTGTGTCCATCTCCAGATTCTGCTCTCCCAAACTTGAAAATATTGTTGTTTAATTTTCTCTGGGAATTCTTATTTTGTCTGTTTTGGATAAGAAGAATAAAAGTCATCAAATCTGAATGTAGTGTCCCAAACACTGAAGATGCTTTCACCGTCACCTCCTCCCTCCTCCATCACCGCTGCACCCAGTCCATCCAAGAGCAGATCCCTGCTGCTCCCACCCAGTGCTCTGCAGGGACAGCAGCCATCAGCTCATGGGGCTCCAACTGCAGGACCCAAAGGGGTCTTTTCCACCCCTGAGGCTGTCCCAGGACAGCAGCAAGGAGTGAAGAGCTGGCATGGAAGATGGAGACATTGGACTGGGGAGGCTGTGGGTGCATGGCCAGCAGAGTATAGGGAGGAGGAGGAGGAGGAAGGCATTGGCATGCGGAGCACAAGTGCATGTGGGGCACTCTCCTCTGCCTAATCCAGTGGGTTCAAAGCAGCCTGGGCACAGCTGCAGTGTCTGAGCCCCAACAGGTGACAGCTCAGCTGTCCCTTCCCCACGGGGCTCTTATCTCTGGAAAGGGCTGGCCTGGGGGCTGGCTCCATCCTGCCCTTGGGAAGCATCCTGCAGCTCCAAAGCTTCCTATGGCTCCCTCCTCTCTGTGCCCATCGAGGTGGGATGAGGCACGGCTGAGGGGAGGCTCTGGTCGTGCAGAGTCCTCCTAAAAGGGGCTCAGACTTGCTGGGAAAGGCAGGACTGAGCTGTTCTGCAGGGTGCTGGTGGTGTGGACCTGGCACTGACACCCTGAGAGCAGCA
Organism: Loriculus beryllinus; assembly: GCA_039877255.1. Classification (NCBI taxonomy): domain Eukaryota; kingdom Metazoa; phylum Chordata; class Aves; order Psittaciformes; family Psittacidae; genus Loriculus; species Loriculus beryllinus. Next base: position 24,369 of record JBCJKH010044849.1, read on the forward strand.
CACAGGGTATTTGCCCCGTGCTGACACCCAGTCCCTGCCAGCCCATGGAATCAACCAGGCTGGAAAAGCCCTTTAAGCTTATCCAGTCCAACCCTTACCCCAGCACTGCCAAGGCCACCACTAACCCATGGCACTGAGGGCCTTGTCTACATGGTGTGTGAACACTTCCAGGGATGGTGACTCCAGCACTGCCCTGGGAAGCCTGGATCATGGTCCCCTCCAGGCCCTCGTCCTCTGCTGATGAAGCTGGGAATAGGCTGTATCCCACATCCAGCCCTGGGTGAATTCCAGTGTAAGGGCTACAGTGCAGCAGGGAAATATTTTATCCCATCACTTTGAAAACCCCTTTGCAAACTGCATCCTTCCGCGTAACTGCCCTCGCTCCCAGTGCATCCAGCAGCAGGACCAGGAGAGGCATATCCAGCCAAGCCTCTGTGCATCCACTGAAGCTGGAGGGATTTCTGTTTCTCCTCCCAACTGTCTGGTTCCTCTCTGGAGGCTGCACCAGCTGAAGAGACCATCTGCCACCAGCAGGGTCAAAACACAGCAATGGGCAGGGGAGTGTGGCAGAACACATGTGCCTGCCCTGCCAGAATCACAGAGCCACAGAATGATTTGGGGTGGGAGGGACCATAAAGCTCATCCCCCTGCCATGGGCAGGGACACCTTCCACTAGAACAGGTTGCTTCAAGCCCTGTCCAACCTGGCCTTGAACACTGCCAGGGATGAGGCATCCCTGGGGCACTTGCATCCACAGCAGCCAATGGTCACTGCAGGGCTCAGGCTGGGACAGTGGCACAGGCAGAGAGAGCCCGGGTCCACTCCTTCATCCAGCAGTGATCCCATCCCCAGTGTGAAGAGATGCCCCAATTTCCCTCATTTATATATGAAAATAACAAAGTGTGACCTGAAATATTTCCCCAGCAGCTGCAGCGAGGCACAAAGGGTCACATAAACACCTCACTCACCTCCATGCACCCAACAAGCACCCATTAAAATCCTCAACAGTGCAGGTGTGGGGGGGCAGATCCGTGGGCCCCCAACCCACTTAGCTGTGGCATTGCCAGCAACCCACTCAAGTTCCCCTTAAACCAACTCAAGCTGCTATTGTCTGAGCAGCACCATTGTCCAGGCAGCCTCCAGACCCCCTTCCCCACTGCTCATTTCTCCTTATCTGCATAGTTTATTGAAAATTAAAATCCCTTTGCTTTTTTCCCAGGGCTCGGTCGGGAACGATCTCTTCTCTTGGCCCTACTTGACTCCAATTAGTTGGGATAACAAAGCTGCCGCTGTTGGAGGATTATTGACAAATGCTCAACGCAAAAAAGAATAGCAAGAGAAGGGTCTATTAAAATGACAACTTTCTAAGCCTGGAAACAAAACCTCCTGGTGATTTGTAGTGCTGGGGAGGCACAGAAAATACCAATTCTTAGGTTCTTGATGGCATTTCAATTGATCAGAACCCTCCTGCCATGACTTTGTGCCTTGCTTCTCTTCATTAACCAATGTGTCACCATCAGCACCCTGTAACGCCACAGCATCCTCTCCCCTCCCAGGACCACAGGGACATCACCACCAGCCATGGCTCCAGGACAGGAGCCTGGGGATACTGGAAGCATGGAAATACATCCCATAACAGAGAGGCAGGCCCGTTCCTGCCCGTTTCCCAGGCCTTGGGCTCTCCGACACCGTTCCCATGGGCGCCCGTCGACGCCGGCACTGGGCTCCTGCCCCTAAAAACCTGCTCGATGCAGCTGCAACTATGGCACAAAAGGACTGAGGAGCATTGAGAGCAGCACAACTCCCTCACTGATAATTCCTTAATGGCGTTTCATATTTTTTCCCTGGCATTTTTTTTCCTTGTAGATAAAAGAATAGGGGAGGGGAGTGTGTGTGTAAAAATGAAGGATACTTGATAAAGGGCAGTGAGTGTTATCCCTAAGAAAAAAATAAATGAAATAAATAGGAACCTCACAGAGCTTTTTCTCTTCCCTAGGTGGCTGGGGCAGCTGGCTCTTTAAATATTAATCAGGGCCTCATTGAGATGCAAATCTGGGGAGAGGGAATAATGCTCCCGCAGCTGCGCAGCCCCGGCCTCCTCTCCACCATGAATGGGAATATCTGAGGACACAGGTGCAGGGAGCCGACCGCGAGCAGGATCCTGCTTAATAAGGTAATTTGTGAGTGATGCTCTATAGAGACCAACCGGAGCAATCTTTTACCACTTGACAGTATCTGACCACTAAACAAGGTGTTAATCTTCTAATTGTGGTGTTGACTGTTCCCTAGCACAGCGTTCCTGGCCTTTTGCCCTGACACTTGGCCAGTTAAAATCAACTTCACTGACGGGTCGGATGCTTGCCAACCGATCGGTGATAAATTATTTATTGTTCTATTTCCAGCATAACAAGTAAACAGGAAAGATGGGGCATCCCGCAGGGAAAAACAGTTTGGATGCACATCGTTGGACTGAGTCGTGTTGCTCCACTGGGACGCTTATCCTGTGACACTTCACATTGCATGCAATGGGAAGCAGTGCCAACCTCAGCTCCTTTCCTCACAGGGCCAGGAAGGATCCATGGAGATCTGCAGGATCTGGTGGCACATCAGCCTGAGCTTGTGCTTCACCGAATTGCCTTGCAGAATAACAGCTAGGCTTTTTATTTTGCATTTTCAGAGCGGCAGAGTGTCAGAGTTTCTCCCCATCTCACTGCAGAAGTTCACTTCTATAATATAACCGTATATGTGAGCACACCTATTAAAGGCTTGACCTCAGGGTAGTTGAAGCTTATTGATGCTGCATGTTTTTATACAAAGGAGACTCCCTGGCCCCAGGACAAGACATTTGTGCATGCAGGTGCCATGCTCCACATCTGCACATGAGAAGTCATGGCTCTTTCAGCACCTCATCATCACTGCACTCTTGCACACACTGCATAACAATGTGTTCCTCATGGGGGCTTGAGCAGCTGGAGGAGTTGAAATCTTAACAAAGATCATCTTGCATTGCTTTAAAAATGCAGGAGGAGAAACAGAGAGCACCTAATGTACTCTCTGAAATATCTTTCTCACCATTGCAATCTCTTCAGCTGTCACATCCTATTTTGGTGATGTGTTGGGGAGAAGCAGCTAACTAGGCATAGCCATAGGCTGGATTGAGTTTATTAGTCATAGGTTTGTACAAACCTTCCTGAAGGCAGCTGCTTGTTGTTTTGGAGTGCTCTTGCTTGGCTTTTTTCTGTGGGAAAAGCAGGAGACGGACGGCAGACTCGCATCATCTTGTTTCCCTGGGTTCACTTTAATTACAAGCACTCATGAGCTCAGAAGCAGAGACTAGGAACTGGAGATTTCAGCTGGACTGGCAGAAAGACACATGGCCACATTCTGGCACCTTGTCTGTACATATGTGCTGGAGAAATGCATCCCTTTGAAGATGAACTCCATGTGCTATTTTAGAATGTTTATACATGAAAAAACAGTTTCAACACTGGCTTTGGTACCTCTCAAATAAATGAGACAAGAAAGTAAAACACTACTGTTTCACAAGCTAACTAATCTAATCCTGATTGTAGGCACTGCAATATATTTATAATACTTCTCAACATATGGTGTCTAGAGGAAACACTACCTTCTTTCAACAGTCTAGCAAATGTGTTTTGAGATAGTCTAATGACAGGAATGATTCAAGGGGTTTCACTGGTTTGCTCTGGCACATGGGTAATCTGGACACAAGTGCTCTTAAATGGCATTTTCAAAACTTTCCATGAGATAATGGTGATTCTTATGGGATTTACTTCAAAGCAAAACAGATATCTTGATCCTCTCTTACCCATCTAAAAGCACCACACCTTTGAGTCAGACATTATACTCTTCATGCATTAGAGTTAGGTGGAATAATTTATCTTTCTAATGAAAAAGAACTACGGTAAATTATTGTAAAGGTTTTGAACAAATACATTGTGGTTGTTTCTAAATAGGTGTAGTATTTCCTTTTATTGATCTCTCATGTGTTTGCTGCTGTGGGAGGTGACAGGGTACCCGCACATGAGAACAATCATCAGACATAGCTCGTTAAATACTACTGCCATCTGACTCAGCTGAATTCATATAAAGGCATTTTAGCCAGTAGATGCCAACAGCTGGCCACATTATAATTAGAATTTATTAGCACTGTTGGCGGTGTATTGTCTATTTCTATGCCCCTGGTTTTCTTTTTGGAATGTCTGAAAGGTGTTAGCATGTTGTACTGCTCCGTCACCGCCTTGTGAAGGTGAGGCGCTGATGGATCATAAGCTGAGTGCCAGTCTTATAATAGGAATCATATGGTTTGGGATGCCTGAGGCCACTGCTGGGAAAAATAGACAGAGATGAGATGATCATGGACCATTTGGGATAGAAAAAG
>JBCJKH010044850.1:0-12121 GCA_039877255.1 Loriculus beryllinus
CCTCCTGTGTGATGGAAAATTGCTGCCCTCACATTCTCTCTTTGTCCTGTTGTAATCCTAAATACTCGGAGAGATGTTTATCCATGCTGTTAATGTGTAGTAATGGGATTGCTATTTTAAAAATCGATACAAATATCACACTAAAAAAGAAAGGCTCCTCGATGAGGCTGTCAGAGCTGTTCTAATAGATCTGACATTTGAGACATTTCCCCCAAAAGTATTCTTCCAGTTTCAAATTACTTTCTAAATGTTGCTGCTTGCAGACTCTAGGCTTGCTAATACAAGTTGTCAGAGTGAAAACCGCTCTGCAGTTTCAGAGGAGCTGGGAGTCAAAAATGTGTTCATTATTGTTTCAATTGATCAGGAACTTGTTCTCTCACAAATTAGGGAGCGGCAGCTCCAAGCACATACTTGATTTTTTTGTGGTTTCAGCCCATCTGGAAGGTTGGAGAAGCTGGAGAGTTGAAGATGATGTGAAAGTTTAGGATGGCTCTTCCTACTACTGCTACTTACAGTGTAAAAAGCTGAATTATGCTGACTAGATTGAAGCTGGTTTTTAGATGCTAACAACTTGCTAGCAGGTGGTATATGCATTGATCATGAAGGTATTTGAAGTTGTCTTTAATATCCTTTTCATATTTTAACAGTATTCCTCACAGCTCTATGTAATCATCATCTCAATGGTCCACCTCTGTCAGCATACTCACAGCCTTCACCAAATTCAGGGCCAGGTCTTTGGGGTGTGTATGTTCTGGTGAGAGTCTGAGACCAAAAATATGTTACTGGTGCCGATAGCTTGAAGACTTGCAAATCGTAGAATCAGAAAGGTTGGAAAGGACCTTTAAGATGATAGTATTCCAAACTGGTTTGGGTTGGAGGGGACCTTAAAGCTCATCCAGCTCCAATCCCCTGCCATGGGCAGGGACACCTTCCACTAGAGCAGGGTGCTCCAAGCCCCTCTATCCAGCCTGGTCCAGAACTTGTACTTTTTAATCTCTGGTTTTGGTATTCAGTATGTATTAGGTATCACAGTGATTTCTGCAGAATTGACTGAACACCCTTTTAGAATTTCACTCTGGTTTAAAGAGCTCAGAACTGCAGCTTTGCCCTGTTTATATTTAAAGTATTTTTGGATTCACAAGCTTAGTGAGGTGTTTAATGGCCTGTAAGTTAGCTTGAAATAAAATGATTTCTTTACCTGCAAGCCAAGCCTGAAGACCTTGCCCTCATCAGTTGGTGTGACTTGTCAGGTTTGTGCATGGTTTAACTCATGGTGGTTCTGCCTTTGCTTGCCTTCCCTGTTCATCACTGCTGGTAATTCTCTCCCTCCCTGGTCATTTCTAGTTTGAAGCTCTCTTTACCATTTTCACCATGCTACTGGGAAACTGGTGTCCTATGGTCATAGAAATTAAAATCAACAACAGCCAACACCACCCTTACAACCACTTGTAGACCTGCAAATCAGTGCCTTTCTCCTCATGTCGTTTCTCCTCACCAAGACTGAAGAGAAGGATGTGGCCCAGGTCCCCATGGCCCTGAGCTTCCCCCAGAGCTGGATAGTCAGGTGGCCCAGATCCTTGGCTTGAAGGCACTTTGACTCCTCTTCAACTTTGAGGGTAGTGAACCTTTTCTGTTAAAGCCTGTTTAAGTTGTAGAAGTAACTACAGTTGTAAGAAATGTTAGGAGAGTGTCAAAAGAAACTGCACTGTCCCCAAGAACAGAGCTGACAAAAGTGAGCATGTTGGGTTTTCAATGCTGGGGATGAAGTGAAGGTAATATTTGGCTTTTTTTCAGCTCTCATCTTGGTCACCATGTTATCTTTTTCAGTGTTATGGTTGTACTGTGAAACTGCCTTTTTCATGGTGTGCTTTCAGCTGGTCCAAGGTTGATGGTAGCACAGAAGCCAGAGATGTTATAGCTTCATTGAAGGTTACTTACAGACTGGGAAAGCTACAGCACACTTAAGCTTACTAGCTGCTCTTAGAAGGAAACTCTAGGTCTTCAGACTTTGAGTGATCTTTATCCTTGTGAATAATAGGGTCATGGAGAACACGAGTGAATGCTTTGTACTGCCAACTTGCTGAGGATGTGCTGGAAGAAAGGCAAGTGTGGTCAGAATTACTAGCCCTGCCAGAAGTGTGTACTGTGTGCAATGCTATTGCATTCTAGAGAGGTACTTACTGCCAGAATTGAGGTTGTATGTTCAGAGTGGAGAAGGAGGGAGAGTAAGAGGGGGGTTCCTTCCCATTTTTGCAGCTAGAGACTCTCTTTCTGGTGGAAGAGGTGCTTTGTATTCTAATCCAATCCTGTTCAGGAACTGCAGGGAAAGTCTCAGAAGCACTCCAGAGATCTAACTACAGAGTACACTTACACTTCACCTTTGTGCCTGACCTTGGGTTATGCTGCTCTTCCCCTTGGAGTCTACTAAAGTCCCCAGACACCAGGCTCCTCATGGTCTTGGGAAAGCAATGAAATGTATAAGTGAGAGGATCAAATTCATGGTTTACTCTAAATTGTTTCGCTTTCATTGTAATGCTGCGAGATGGACATAAAATCAAATTTAGAAGCCACCCCTGTAAAGAATAGACTGCTGAGGGGTTTTAAGCACACAGGCTTGACAGCAGCAGCTGATTAATAATTAATTAAACTAATCTGAATGAAAGAAATACACCTTTGCTAATCTATAATAACTTTGAAGCTTCTTCATACATTTTCCATGAGTATCTTTTCCTCATAAGACTCTGGGAAAAGTATATTTAGTGTTTGTTAGCTTTCAGCTCTGGTTTTCAGTGGATACTGCCTGAAACAGTGTCTTAATCAGTCTGACCTCAGCCTCCAGGGGCTTGTTTTCTATTGACTGTCTCTCTTCCTCCTCTTTTCTCTCTTTGTGCTGCAGTTCTTGATACAGCTGCTATGTTTCAGCCTGAGAGTGTGCTTGTGTCTCTCTTTTGGGGTGGAAGCTGATCTAAAGTGTCCTAAGCTTTTAAATCTCATCTCCTCACCCCTCTTCAGTTTTGAAGCTTGAACTTTTCCATCCATGAACACTTTTTCAGAACACTTCTGTCAAATGAAGTGCATAAAAGCCTGAGGTGCACAATTGCTGTAGTTACTGAGCGTTCAGAAGCTGCAAATTGCATAATTATTTTTAGTGGCTTTCGTTCCTTTTTAAGGCTTTTACAGAAAGAGTGTGCCAGTGTTCTGTTCAGACCTATTAATATTTCACACCAAAATGCACTTTTAAAGCTTTCTGGGATAACATGCTTCTCAGAATGATTTCACCCGTTGTTCTCCAAATGTTGTGTGCTCTCACACTTACGTACAAGTGTCTGCGTTTAGGAATAGAAGTTGTTAAAAAGCTTTTTAAATGCATGTAAGCAGCAGGTAAGAAGGCAGGGTAAGACCAAGTTTCCTGCTCTGTATAATCGGCTTTCAAGGTTCCCTAACTCTAGGTTTCTGTATCTGTGTAAGGTCACAGTTATGTTTGTATAGGAGACTGTCCTCTCTAAGTGAGACTACCTGAACACTCAGGATAATAGAGGTATTTCCAATGGATTTGGGCTTTGTCACTAATCCCTACAAATAAAATATCTGTAAATGCCAAAATATTGCCATTTTGCACTAGGCTATGTTCTCCATAGGGTGCCCCATGGTGTGTCATTGTAGACTTGGTGGGATATTCTGTTATATACCTTGGAAAGGTAAATGGCTAAAAGGAACTACATTTTTTTCAGTAATTCATGTTAAATCCTTGTGACTTGAGCAGCCAGCTGGAAATCTGCCATTCTACAAGGTTTGCCATTCAAAATGAGTTAAGAATCTCTGGAGCTGGCTATCTTTTATGAAACTTTATCTCCAGCAGCACACTTGTCTTCCTGAATACAGGAAGAAATGAGTAACCAGAAAGTGGTGCTTGTAAAGAACTGTCTCCTGAGCAGAGAAGTGCTCCTTAGGCTCCTAAAGCTCAAAATCAGCTCTATTTGTGGTTTTGTTGCCAAAGTTGTAGTGGAATGGGCCTTACCACACCTTTGCTTCAGGTAGGACTCTGGTATCGTTTGCTTGACCTTTCTTGCAAAGAAAAATACCTTCTGCAGCTCCTCATTTTATATATAATTATATGTAAATGTAACCCTAAAGTTAAGCCACCAAATTGCCTGTATTGTTTGAAAGGACAGAAACTTGCAGTGGCTAGTTATGTGCATCTTAGTGGTCCACACACAGAAAAAGGATTCGGATCTCCCTTTCTTTGCTAAAAACAAAAGGGGAGGAGGGAAGAAGAGGAGAAGATAACATCTGTCCTTATTCTTGTTTTGAAAGGTCTCCTCTGCTTTATTTCAGTGCTTTTGTGGGTTGCTTCTCCTTAGCCAGAGCTGGGAAATGATAAAAGCTGCAAGAAGGGAACTTCTTAGCTTTGCTGAGAACAGTTGGCCATGTAAGGAGCCAGGTGAGGTAGAGAGCCAAAGGGCAGGGAGTTGAAATGGCAGCTAATGAGCTTTGTCTCTCACCAGGTTTATTGTGTTCATGCTAATTGCATTCAAGGTGCTTTTGGGGATAAGAAGTGCTAAAGTACTGTCTCACAGTTCCCATTTAATAACTTTCATGGCTTTTACCACCTCCTTTTCTAATGTTGTTGAGAAATTCAGTCTCTAAGCTGGAAACATGGTGTTTCTTTGTTCTCCCCGGTGGTTACGAATCAAAAATCACAACATAAAAAGGGTAAGGAGCCATACAATCTGTTACCTCTGCTCAAGGTGAGTTTCTGCTGTTTGGATATAAAAGGGAAAAGCTGGTCATTATAGCAAGCAATAAAAGCAGGTACAGAAGGCTGGTCACACACAGTAAATGAACTTCTACACACAACTGCATCAGGGTCTGCTTCTGGGTCTGCTTCTGTTCCCAGCTTGCAGCCTAAGCAAACTAAATCCAGAGGGATTTCTGTGATAGAAATGTTCTTTGTGAATCTCCATGTAGTGTTTTGGTTTAGCTTCTGTAGTTAGGAAGTACCCTGGCCGTTCCACGGCAGGATCTGGCATTTTGTTCTTCCTGGTGGTCCATTGGGAGAACGTAGACTAGGGAAGGGTCATGCAAATACAGATGTGGATATGGCAAGGTAATGTGAGGGGTTTTTTTACTGGTTATCCACTTAGACCTCCTGGCCCACTGGCTGTGTTCTGGGAACACATTCCTGTGTGCATCATTCCCTCCACCTGGTTTCCAAGGAGAGGGAAACCTGGAGCTGGGTGAGTGGAGGGAGCAAAATGCATGGCACCAGGTTCTTTAGTCTGGATGTTCTGGGATCATGCTTTGGAAAGCACTTGTGCAGTTCAGTGACACTTCTGATTCCAAGAAATAGCACTGTGAGCTTTTGACCATCAGCAGAAACTCAAAGCACATTAGTTTGTTTTTAATGGTTGTGTTCTCAACAGCAAATCTTTAATTCCGGCATGTTCGTTTTGGCTTGGGCATTATTCTTTCCCTCTTTCTCTGGAATTACTTATGGATCTGGAGCTTCTTCCCTCAAGAGCCAGATGTATTTTCTGCTTACATGCTCATCCACTGCAGTGCAAACTAAAGTAGGATTGGGGGGAGTTGCTCGAGCTGGTGAGGTGGTGGTATATGCCCAAAGAGGGAGATTGAAATGATGTAGAAGGTTTTCCAGCAAGAGGTACGCTTTCTGCAATGGCAGAGGATCAGGAACAGTCTGGCTCTCCAAGGAGTCATTGTGAATATCATCCAACAGATACTACTCTTACTAAAGCAAATAGCTTTAATCTTAAGGCAGAAGAAAACCAGATTACTTTGCACTGATGAGTGTCAAGCAAAAAACTACGGAACAGAGTAAGATTTTTTGAGTCAAAATATCAGTTGTAAAACCCTGTTTTTCAACCACCAGTTTTTCAGTGACTTTGCATTAAATTAGATTAATAGGTGTTGATTTTAGAACTGTTTCATTATCTTCTGATACATTGAAACCTGATCATTTATTCCCACAGGCATCTTCTTATACTTCTGGCTTTTTAATAGTGTCGTTGATTGCCTAAATTAGCTGCAGCATCATTACCAGTTCCTGTGGTACACTGGCACTGTTGCTGTGCTCTTCCTCATCACCTGCAACTGTTATTTCCTGCACCCTGGTGGAATTATGCCTGCCTTAACTGGTGGATAATCCTGCCATTGCTCTGGTGCATTGTCTTTTCCTCCCTGCCCTCCCCTGAGAGGAAAGCATGACACTGATAAAAAAGGAGGGGCTTTGCTAGCTGAACTATATCAAACCCTTCCTCTTTGAGTCATGATTTCAGTAGGACTGCAGGGGCACATTCTGGAGACTTTGGTAAGTGCTCCATGGTGCTATGTTCTCAGGCACTGATTTCTGTACTTGGGAATAGATAATTTTGACATGCTGGAATTGAGGTAGTTGTGCAGCTGAAGTTGAGCAGCATCCTTGTCTTTTCTGGGAGCTTTCACATAAGGGCAGTTGCTAGAGTTGTGTTAATGCAAATAGTGGTTAGATTTATCTGAAAGCTTTCTGAGGATAGGAACTGTTCTTGCTTTTCAGTTGCGGCCAACTTGTTAAAAGCCTAGTTATTAAGGTGTCTTTAGTTAATTTTTGTCACTTCTTTGCTTTTTTCTAGTCATTTGCAAGCTGAAGACTTCCTTGGGGATATGCTTCTTTAACTGCTGTGGAAGTCATAGTATTAGTCTTATACCTTAGAGGACTACCCTGGTGTTTATTTAATGGTTATTACTCTTGAATTGTGTTAGCTTAAAGTCATGCTTTAATGCAGTAGTCTGTGCTTTATAAATGTCTTTGTATATATTTAACAGGTTGGAAATGCAGTAGAAAATGATCTGTTTGCCTCTTGCATAAACTACTGCTGTGTCACATCTTTTAAGTATGGGACTGCTGTGCTGTTTCTAACAGTCATGGCATTCATGAGTTTGCTCTCAAATATCAGCTGAACACTGTGGTATCAATGCAGCTCTTGAGAGCTTAACACTGAAGTTTAAGGCCAGGATATTTAGAGTTCCTTTGCACTCCTGCTGACTTTGCTGCAGTTATAGCAAATATCAACTACTTACAAAAACACTGAGGTGAATTTGAAATCCTTTCATATTTGGAATGAATAATTCCTTGTTTCCTTTTAATCTTTTCTCTGTACAGTTATGTCCACAGTGATTTGTCTGGTGTTAACTTATTAAACAAATCAACTAAAATAAAGCCCTATCAATAAATAAGCTGCTTAGATCTAGATCAAAATGTGTTACCTTTTATGTTGAATTACAGCTTTAAAAACCTCTTTACACCAAACCTCCATCTTATGAAATGATAAGAATTGCTTTCTGGGTTAAGAAATATGTCTCTCAATGCACAGCTGCCAGTCTTAGTGAAATAAGTGATGTGGTGGAGGGGTGCCTGTGAGGTTTTGCTTTGTTTTAAACAACCTTGTAGGTTTAGGGACAATACTCTCTCAGCATCACCTTAGTTGTTACCAGTTAGCACTTCACAAGGGCAGGATGATTTCTTTGTTGCTGGAGCCATCTAAATTCCTCTAGCAGTGTGTCTTTGTAGAAGAGGAACTGGTTCTCTGCATTTCCATGGTCCTTGCTTGTCAGTTTGAAGCCTTTGCATATGTGTATGGCTTCCCCCTTTTCCTTAGTGTGTGCCATTTGACAAGCCTGTCCCATCAGATAACTTCCCTGGAATAAACATTCCCACCTTTCCCATATGCTTACCAGTTAATGTGGTCAACTAGATTCGGGTCTGCTCCCTCTGTCCCTTACTGTCTGTCAGTCAGGTTTTCCTCTCTGCATCTTCTTGTTTGTGGCTTCCTTCTTTTCTTAACCGTTTTTCTGTTGAAAAGCCCCTTGAGCAGATGCTCATAAAGGAACATTTCTCCTTCAACAGACTCTTGCAGTTCCTGGCCAAATAAAGAAATGCTTCTTTCCTGAAGCAGGGCATGACCTCTTTGGATGTCTTTTTGTTCTTGTGTTCTGCTGATAATGAGTTGCTTTAATGAGCTTCCTACAAAGTTTTCTCCTGAATCTGGTGCAAAGCTTGTCAAACTTTTGTCCTTGCTCTGAAGATAGGAGTGATGGAGTTAGTAATGCAAAGGAGATCACAAGCTTCAAAGCAGGATGCTGCTGTATTTCCTGCTGCAGCTTCTACTTGAGAAGCAGTGTACCAACTTTCTGTAGTGCTGTAAGAGGAAAAGCTATGGTAGGGGTCTGTGGAAGGTGGCGTGGTGCTTAGAAGCTCAAGGTGCCCATAAAGTCCACATGGAATGTAACCAGATAGTTAGATCACGTACCTGGTGTTTGGCTTTGTGCCTGAATCACACTATTACATGATTCTCACATGGCATGCAGGCTAGCTCAGTATTGTTTTGGGAGGCCTGAGATGAGTTTTACAACTGCTGCCACACTGGTTCTGATACAGACCAGCATGCTGGTGACTTCCTGGCTGCCTGGGCGCAAGCTGCTCATGTTTAGCTCCGTCAATCAGCACCCACAGCTCCTTTCCCATGAGCAGTTTCCAGACGCTCCTCCGTAAGCATGAAGCGTTGCAGGGGGTTGTTGTGGCCCAAGTGCAGGACCTGGCACTTTGCCTTGTTGAACCTCATCCCATTGGCCACAGCCATGATGAAATACATTTTCCAGACTTTTGCCTTTTCTTGGGTTTAAGTCATTTCTCTTGCATGCAGAAGGTGGGAAGGACAAAGAAGGCGTTTTCCACGCTCTTCCATTACTTAGCAGTGGGAGAGTGATTGTGATCCCAAGTGTGCTGAAGAACGTGGGGGAAGTAGTTGTGGACTTCTGTCATGCATAGTGAGCAACACTGAGTCAGTTGTGTTGCACCTCAAAATGAAGTGTTTTTAAAATAGCTGTGAAGTAGGAATGTGCATTTTTGTTGTGGAAAATTGCCATTTCTTTCTTGCTTTAGGGATCGCTCATATAACACTCCATCATTCTATTTATGACTACAGCTTCCCACTGCCTGTGCCATCCCTGTTTTGTCAAGTGCTCTAAGTAAATTGTTTCACACTCACTAGCTTTTGGATCTCAGAAACTATATGTTTATACAGGGATGCTTCATCAGAGCTGGAGAGTGTAATGGTGTGTTCCTGTGTCTGAGAGGGACAGGAGTCCATAGACCAGCAGGACCATCTGAGAGGCAAGCCCAGGGAGAAAGAAAAGGAGAGAGAACAGTTTTGGGGGGGAGAAGTAGGATTTGAGATCACCATGTTAGCTGGCTGCCAGGCTTCCGTTCAGAGCAAGACCTTTTCCAATGCTCAGAAAGGAACATAAAGGGAGCTGAAGTATTTGCTGCTAGGATAAATAGGTTTTTGGTCTGTATTTCGGTGCACATGGAGGGATGCTCCTTCAAAGACACTGAGGTCAATCCGTTGTCTGCTCTCAAGGGTAATGAAGTGTTGCAACTTTTTAACTTTTTGGATCCAATTGACTTAAAAACCAATTATTCTTCAGATCACACACATTGGCTGTCCTTGTTAGAGAAGTAATCCTGAAGGATCAGTGTTCAGGTGCTGCAGCTACTCTAAGCTTCTGGCCTACTGACAGGCAGTGTGAGCTGCAGTTTGCTTTCTCTGTGATGGATCAGTTTCTCCTTAACAACCCCTTTAGTTTGTAAATACACTACATTAGGGATTGCTTATTGTGTATGACTACTGAATAGTGAGCATGCCTATCAGAAGGCAAGGCAAGTTGAGATACGGCAATGAATCGAATGGGATGGCATGTAAGGTATGTTCCTTTCTCAAAGCATGTTGACTTATTCTTTTTCATGCAGGGAAAGAGGGAAGTGTCTGTGTAGTGTGAAAGAAGAGAAAAATATTTTCTCTGAATGTTAGTTTCACATTTTAGGGATCAATACCCTTCCTCATTTGGATTCAAATTAACCTCTCCTTTGCCTTCCTAGGGTACTGGTACTTCTCCCCCTCCACCGTGCTCTTTCAGGTCTCAATGAGCACCATGCGGCACCGAAGAAATGGCAATTTTGAGAGCTCCAGACTCCTTTATTCCAGCATGTCTCGCAGCATCGATGTGTCCTGCAGTGATGCTGTGAGTAGCTGCTCCGTCCTTGCTAAGCTTGCCTGTTGTCTTGGGAGTGAGCCACAGTCTTTTATGAACTAGGTCATGTCAGAAGGAGGAGGATTGATTTGTCAGTTTTCCCTTTATGGATAAGTCTTCCTAGCCAGTGACCCTGCAGCAATAACGCTGGTGCTTTGGTTAAAGTCTAAGATGCATTGCATTCCTTTTTGATCCCTGTAACTAAGTACGTTCTTAGTCACTCCTGTTTTTCAATTCCTTTTTCTATTTCAGAGACAAATTCTCTCATCCTGAAGTCTCTATAAAGAACCCCCCCAACCTCTTCATGCAACTTGGTGGCAAAGGCTGACAACATATCATTATGTTAAACATCCCTTTCAAGCCTCAATGTTTTGCTGATCACAGCGATTGTCTGACAGTTTTCTTGCTTCTGAAGCAATGACAAGCTCTTGGGTCCTTAGCAAGTGGTTCCCCCTCCTTTCTACTTTGCTGGTCTTACATCATTGTGGCTGCTTATGTTCTTTTCCATTTTCTTTTTGGATTTTATACTTTGAATGCTTTTCTACGTGGAACTGAACTGCTGTTTAATTATAAGGGTTCTGTCAAAGTGGGAAACTAACTGTAGTTGTCCATCTTCCCTTTTCATCCTGAGCTAAATCTGTTCTTCAATACAAAGCTCCCAAACCTTTATCATCAAGTGAGAAATCTTTTTTTTTGCTTTCCTACCTTGCAAGGGCACATTAGAATCAATTTGCGTTTCCAAAATGTGAGCTTCCCCTGTGTTTGCCGAGTTTCCAGGTTAATGGTTAAACAAGCTGAAGAGACTTGGCATTCCACTGAGCTCACATAGAGCTCCACTTTTAAGTTGCTCATGTCTCCTGCTGGGGTCTTTTTGTGTTGAATTAAAATAGCTCCTACCCTAGAGGACTTAAAGTCTGCTTCTGTGTTTCCTTGGGAAGAAACAATGTTGGCCACAGTCTTTAAACAGTATCTGCATCACTTAACCCCAAAGATATTGCCAGTGCTGTAAGTTATTTCAAACATGGCAGTGCATGCAAATGGAAATGCTCCATATTCTACAGCTACCTGGATTGTGCCACTGAAATCAAGTAATATATTTTCTATGTGAGTCTTTTGGATTAAAAGCTGACCTTAAAATAGGCTTTACAGCAATTCTTAGGGCATCAAATCTATTCTTTTGGTTTAGAACTTACTGTAAGTACACTTTTCTCTTTAATTCTTTTCAAGGAGTTGGTCAGCTTCATCCAAGAGAACTTTAAGAAGAGAGAATGTGTCTTTTTCACGAAGGACACCAAGTCAATGTAAGCAGAAATTCTTCTCATGTGGTACAGGCATGGGGGGTGCTTGGAGCTGGGGATGTTTCTGTGATTCTTATGATGATTAATTAGAATTGTGTAGTATAATTCTATAGTATCATGATTATTATAATTTCTATTGCTAAGCCAATGGGAAGCAAACTTTTTAGGGCTTTATGAAGAGTCTGAACTCAGCAATGCAGCCTGACCTCCGGACAACTTCTTTCCTTGCTTGGCTTGTTTGTATGTGCCTGGTGTATTTTGCAGTCACAGTCAAAGTAACTGGAAGGCTGGAGGTTGGCTGGGCACCCCGGGCTGCTTCTACCAGCTCCAGACCAGTTGATCTCCAAACAATTTCATTGCACAACCCATCAGTAACAACTTGCTGAGCATATCTCCCGATATTCGTTTATTTATGAACTAGATGTGTCTACTATTGTAATAATACATTATAAAACAAATACAAACACAGCAATCAAAAAAGGATGAGAGAAAGATGAAATAAACAGTATTTTTTATATTACATTTTTCAAGTTTGTTTAATGCACCCTTTACTTTGCAGTCCGTTGCTCCAGGCTCTGGGGTTTGTGTAAAAACTGAAAGTAACAGGTTTTGGGGTTAATACACAAGTACCCTGATACAATTAACCAGGTTGGAAAAGCCCTTTAAGCTCATCCAGTCCAACCATTGCCCAGCAGTGCCAAGGCCACCCCTGCCCCATGGCACTGAGGCCTCGTCTC
>JBCJKH010044851.1:13201-25021 GCA_039877255.1 Loriculus beryllinus
AGGTGTTACGAATAAGGGTAAATAACAGTGTATTTTCCCCTGCATCAGCCCCAGATACCTGCAACTGTCCTCCAAGGCATTACTTTGCATTCCCTCAAACCACTACCACTAGGCTGTTATTTAATGTGAGCAGGAACTGGCTGTTAACACAAGAAGACTTTGTTCAAGTGGAGGTGAAATGAGTCACTGAAACATCGGAGACCAAATTAAAGCTAACTGCAGCTCCTACAGTACTCTAAGTCACAATTTACAGCTACATTGCTACTAGCAGCGGATAGAAATATCTTCTCTCTTCTCTTCATAGAGAGAACACCAAGGACGTCAAAGCAGAGGGAATTACTGCAGTGCAGCAGACCATGGGTATTAGCCCAGCTTACCTCCTTGGGCTTTCCAAGAGCAGCAGCACAAACCATTGGCTGTGCCCTGCCACAGGCCCTGCCATGTGCAAGCCTGAGCTAAGCTGTCTTGATGTAAATACCCAAAGAATCTCATCTGCAGCATAACATAAAAGCTGTGTTTTCAACTCTGCACTGCTTGGACAGCCGCTACCATCACACAGTGCTTTTGTGTTTGCACTATCAGTTCATCACCCTGGCAATATTGGTATTTTTATCAAACATGCACAGCACCTGTAGTCAGAAATTAAGCACTTTTGATACAATTCCAACTACTTGATGTTTGAATCTCTTTAAAGTCGACAATGCCCCCATGCTCTTCAGAAGCCAGTGAAGCTCTTTAACCGACTCAGGCCTGTATTTTTGGGTGCAACTTTCCGCATACACGCTGTTTAATGGTGACTTAGGCATTACACTTAAAACATATAGCAAGCCCCATTATTTCAATGGCTTCCCAAGAATTCTCTTTTCCATTCTCCACATTTTGTATTTACTATCACCTCTGGCTTGCGTGTATCTACAATGTTATTCTTTTGATGCTGAAATCAAGTCTTTTCTGTGAACCAGAGATACACAAACCTAACACATTTTTTTTAAAGCCCGTTGTTTTAAAACACAATGTTACTGAAGTATGTGTAACATCACAGTATAATATACAGAGGGGAAAATGAAAACAAAAGCAGTATCTGTGAAGTTACACAATTTTATTAAAAAAATAATTTTTTAAAGATTAAAATAAGCGTATGACAGAACAAAAGAGAAAAGTGACAAAACACTGGCATCTGAACAGAATAAAAATGCAAATCGTGACATGAAAAAAGGCAAACCCAGAACATAAATGTATGCTAAAAGTACATTAAGTAAGAGTTACAAAGCACAGACTTACACATTTTTATGCTACTATTATTACCGGAACTCCTATCTTAGTTAATAAGCAGTAACTTCATATTCTTCATTCCAAAACATCATGGCAAATGATGTTTTGGGAAATGAAAAGTCAAAAGTTAAGTCTGAAACTTGTCAGAAGTAACACAGAGGAGCATAAAGGTAATTTCTTTTAAACAAGGAAAAATGGTACTTTCTCCTACGATTCATTAGGAGCTTCTATGTTTAATGACCTAAAAAATACATTCACAGCACTCATGTTATGGCTTCTCTAAATGTTTCAAAGCTTAAAATCATACCTTTCACATCCTCATCTTCAATGGTTGTATTGGAACTCTCTGTTGACTCCTGTTGAGAAGTAAATATCAGTGGAATGTATAAAACAAGCCAAGCCTCATTCACGTGCCCTTGAAAATTACAGTTAGTTACAGGTACCATGCAAAGCCTTGAAGCAGGGCAGGATGTAATTCACAGACAAATGGGAACACAACGATTAAAGACATTTCTAGCTGAAACTGATGTCAAAAACTGCCAGTCTCTACAGTAGGGAACATAAATACATTTCCTGTCGTTTAATGCATTTACTTCACAGGAATGTAAAGGAAACTTTTTTTTTCTGTAACACCCAACTGCACAAAGTCTGTATGAAATGTTACATGAAATACCTCAGCCAAGAAGGAGTGCTTGTAAGCTTAGTGATTAAACCAACTGTGCAAAGTAAGTCATTCCATTCCAACTTTTAAACATGCAGACTTCTGCATGCTATGATTTACAACTGTTTTTCTGCTCATACGACTTAGCAACACATATTAAAACAAAGTCTCCCAGTGATTTTAAGGTTCTCAGACCAGATTCTGTCATTTTCATACTGGTTCTGTGATTAGAAATTTTTGAAGGAGACGGAGAATTGATAACTACATGATAACAACTTTGACAAACTAAGGTATCTTTGCAGTAGTATTCTTGAGACAATCAGTCATGCAGAGGAATGACTCACTATGGGACAGCTTGTACTTAAGCCACCAGACTGTTAAAAAGGCAAGGATACTGTATCTCAGTCTTTCACAAATTACCAGAAACGTGAAATACTACAGGCAAATCCAGCAGGGCACTGACAAATCTAACAGGTAAGTGGGTTTAGAAATTTGGAGAGCTTATAAACTGGGGGCTTTTACAGCTGTATTTTCTTGAAAAGCAGAATAAATTGTTCTTATTTTTTCAGTTCACAGCTCAATAGCAGAAAGCATTACCTGGTCCATTTTTATTTGAGAGATAGAAGACAGGACTAGTATTTAATTTTTGAAAGGATTTTGCAATTAAGTAATAATAGGTAAATCTGACAGTGCCCTTTATTTACTGTGCCCTCACAAGGCTGAGCTGATGGAATGCTCAAAATTACTAATGCATTACTCAGACCTTTGAAAAAACAAAACATATGTGCATCCACAAATAAAACTACATGAATTAATGCACACACAAACAAAACTGAACAAGTTGCCATGCTTTTCCTGAACTGGCTGGTGTTAAGACGCTTCGCTCTGCACAGGTGTATCATGCTATCACTTAAAATATAGGTAAGTACTTATAAGTATACAAAACCCCCACACAGATACAAGTTGTAAACACCATGCACAAGCTCACATGGCAGATGTAGCCTCTAATACTGAAGCATCCACTCCAGTTGCCATACTACAACGATAAATCTTTCAAATTTAGGAGTAACTCTCTGTAATTAAGTGGCTTGCTTGTCTTCTGTGACCTTTTGCGACTCTGAGTATCTTAATTGCTGCGATTGTACAATTAAGTCAAGTAGATGTAGTCATGCCAATATTTTATCTGGGTTTTCTGGTCTTCAGTGGACTTCAGTGATAAAGGTCAGATTAGTGTTCAAACACAGGCTGTCTCAGGCCCGTGAGTTTAACCATGGGGAGCTGAAGAAGTAGTAACATGAAAACAGAAACTTGTATGTTCGACAGATGTGAAGTACATAGAGGAAGGGGATACACAAGCACAACACACACCGTCGGCACTTTCATGCCTGAGAAATGTCTACATGCATTAATTGTTTCACTCAGATTCAATCCTTCTCGTATGAAATAATCACAAGTAGTTAAGACTAGTTAATGAAACGTCAACTCCTTAAGTCAACACTGTAAACAGTGAAATTTTTGTTGAAGAGCAAATTCTTTCCAGGAAACCTAGGAACATGTGTTATATGCAAATGATGGTATTTCCTGGCCCTTTTCAAGTCCATGCATGCAAAAAACAAAACAAAACATGTTTTAGAAATCAGCTGCCAAACGTAAATGTCACAACACACAAGGAAAAGAAAAGAGTATGAAGAAAACATATAAAAATCGAAAGACCTCTTTGTCACTTGAAATGCTAAATTTTTTTTGGAACTACTCGGTGATGCTATCGAAGAAAACCAAAGTCCTGTGTGAAAGACACATCACAACATGGGTGTACAAGCATGCTGAGAAACAGCAGATGGGATAAACTGAAATGACATCTTTATCTAAGGTGACAACTGCACTTATAGAACTCATCTGTATGATCTCACCACACTCTGAGAAGAGCGTTCTCTGGTTTTACTTAGGCTGCAGCACTTTTGGCTGAAATGGGAGAGATGTGGTGCTCCCCAAGCCCAGCTGCACAGGGTACTGCATGTTACCAACTGCTACTGACTCCCCAAGAGCTCCAGAAGCTCAGCAATCAGCAGGACGCATGAAGCAGATGAACACTGATCAGAACAGGCTCAAGAGACAACAGGTGTAACAAATGCAGGAATGAGATTTTCCTTGATAAACTCCTGGAACAGCCCTATTTTCCTTGGAATAGTGGGTGAAATGTGAGGTGTTGAAAAGCAAGATGGAGTTGATTCTTTCTGAATACCTTATTTCCATCAGGGTTGTGGATTACTGTAGTTTGGGGCTCCTAAGCAAGAACAAAATAAAGAGAAAAAGAGTACCCATTGGTAAATACATTCTTGTTAGTGTGAGGGAGTGCAAGAAGAGCCAGCTCACAAACGCTGAACACTGACAAGAGCTAAAGCAAACGTTAACTGTCGCCAGATGGTGAAATTGGATGTCTCAAATAGATTTCCTCAACAGCAAGTCAGCAAAAAAAGACCACCTTGCTTAATACAGCAGCATGCAGAGACCTTATTCATGACCAATGTATACAGGGCTTTGAAGCTCTGGAGATCTGCAGAGGCTCTCTTTGCACAAGCGCATACTAAATGCTTCATACATTTTCCTTTTCCAGCCAGGCAAGACAAGGCCAGAAATCACCCCTTTTCTTGAAGCGTGTTTGCTTGCATTAGTATTAAGTGATCAAATAAAAATACATATGAATCAATACGGATTAAGGATGAGTTGACTACCTCCATGTTTTGGAAGACGGAGATTAATACCAGTTGCTGCCCCAGCAGAGCAGCATAAAAATATGTAAGAGCAATCTTTGCTTCATTATAAAGTGTTCCCAAATCCTTTTCTCTTAAACAAAACAAAAAAAAAAAAGATGAAATCATCTTTGAAATGGCAGTTAAGCAGCATACTTTCAGCATGGATTATTGTGTCTGGGAACAGACTGCCTTATACTCAGGCACAAAACTGTTAACTGGTCCTTAGAACTTGCTTAGCAATACCAGTTGTGCAAAGAAAAATAAATCAGGAGGAAAAATTTCTCCCAAAGTGTGTGAATTACCCATCTTTTCAAAGCTATGTATGCAGGCACACAGGAAACACCATCTCACAACGTGTTACTGGCATTCACATTTGTGAGTCCGGTGAAGCGCGTATGCCTAAGAAATGGGAGCTACTAATAAAAGCAAGACTGCAATAGAAGCATTCATGAACAGCACTCCATTAGTAATATATTCCTAACGGAGCTTATTAATGACTTATGTCTCCTGCACGTTTAAATGTAAGAGAAACAAGAAAAAAATGTTTAGCACTAGATGCCTCTTGATCCCAGTGAAGACTTGCAAAGTCCTGCTGTGTTTTAGGAAATGTGGAATGAAAATCTGAATAAGGTCTATTTTATGGTAGCCTAACAATAATCCTGTTAGCTTTCCTTGATGCCCACACTAATGCAAAGCAGAGTAAAATAATAGAGCTTTTTTTTTTTTGTGCAAAAGGTTAGCATTAAAAAGATGGAAACAGTCATCAGGCAAAGAACTAAGAGCAACACAAAGCGCATTCTACTCGCTTTCTGGAGCAGCATGCAAAAAAAATCAAGTACAGTTACAAATGCTACGACTGTACCACATCCAACCTCCATGTAACATTTTCTATCAATAAACACGCTCGAATGGACTTCCTCGCAAAACAAAAGAAAGCATAATTCAAACAGAAAGTTTTTCTAAAACCTGCTTTCAGAAAGCAAACAAGAGTAAATTCATGAAAAAGCAAAAAAGAAAGAACAAACAGAAGACAGTCAAAAACTTCAAGATAGCATGAGAAGGAAGATTCCAGGTATACCAGCGCTGGGGTAGGAATATTTTCCTTGGGGCTGGTTACCACGTT
This sequence comes from Loriculus beryllinus, assembly GCA_039877255.1. Lineage (NCBI taxonomy): Eukaryota > Metazoa > Chordata > Aves > Psittaciformes > Psittacidae > Loriculus > Loriculus beryllinus. Next base: position 19,011 of record JBCJKH010044851.1, read on the forward strand.
CGTTTTGTTGTTTATCTGTAGGTATGCAGAAAATAGAAACAGACAGGCCTTAGAACTCACAGTAGGCACTGTATCTATATCTCACTGTATAGAACATCTATATACAGATATAGATACCTATATACAGATATAGATATGGAAATAAAGAATCACAGAAAGATGAATTTATGAACTTGAAAGAATGCTAACAACAGATCCTATAGCTAGCTGCAGCTCCTGCAAACATGCTAGCTATGGGTTTTCAGGTGCATTATATGAAGGTCTATAGAAAATGACTTCAGCTGTGACATTTAAAAGAGCCTTTAAGTAGCAGCTAAGCATATGTAAGAAGAATCAAGAATTAGCAGGGGTTTGAAGAAAGTCCTCAACAGCCATTGTGATTTCTTGACGTACAACAGTATTAAATAAATTGCATCCAGTTGTTCTTTATTTCTGATTACCTATCACCCATTTCACTACCAGTATCTATAGATTTGTACTATGGGCTTCTGGGAACAGATCTGAATAAATACATCTGATTCCAGATATGCACAATACAACTATAGCTAGAAAGAGACTGACACCTCTTTAGCTTTTTTGGTGTTATTTTAGAGAAAAGTAATGGGCAGCTGTGATTATTTGCAGTCTCAAGAATCCTGCAGTAATGGTGTATCAGCTGTTCAATTTTGGTACTATAACCTACAGTCACACTATAGTATTTGCACTCTTACTCCACAAATCAGTACGTATCTGCTTAAGTTTACATGTTAATTCTTAAGTTTAGCATAGTATTACAGCTTTATCTATACAAAACTTTAATCCAAATTAAGCTATTCAGCAATAGGTTTAAATGTATCTGATTCTTTAAATTCACTTTTAAGAGTCAGCTTTCATAAACAGCATGGCACGAAAAGAACAGAAATACATTGTTTTTACAATGTACCAAGCCAATTTTACATGTATTACAAAGCAAAGTTAAAGTATAGTAAGACTAGTCTGAAGTATGCATTTTTTTTTCCTTTAACAATAATTAGAAAAAAGCTATTAGGTACAATTTTGGTCATAACCATAGCAGTCCAAAGTGACATGCAGAACTGGGTGTATAGGTATATATTGTCTGGAAAGACTTTGATAAAAAAAAAAGTTTCTACCAAACGTTCTAATCACAAAACTTAGTGACAAATGTGTCAAACAAAGGAAAAATACTCAAAATTGTTCTGCTAATGGATTTTTTTGTAAAAAATGTAATTAATCTCTTTGTTTAAAGAAACAAACCCTAGAAATTTTAGGGTCAAAATTGGGTATTTTTTCTTCTAAAGTAAAAGCCTTTCTAAACTAATTTAAAAATGGCAATAAGTTAAGTCACGCAGACGAAAAAACATAAAGAGGAAGTCCTAAGACAGGGACCAAACTCAGCTGTGCACGAAACATCTGACTTTTGATTTAATCCTCCCAGTGACTCTGTAGTTTCAGCTGAAGTAAACAGCTTCTCACCATCTAAGTTTGCTCTGCACCGAGGGCTTTGCTAAATCGGAGCCTTCAGAAGTTAGCACCATGGGGCAAACTCACTGAACTTTATGTCCTCAGCAGATTTGGGGGATTATTCTACCTTGTAGAGGTGTGGCAGCTGACTTGTCGATTACAGGAATTAAGTCTGCAACTAAACAGAATCTTACTTAGGATATGCTGAGATCAGGATATGTCAGGATTTGCATTAATTAATCACAGACTGCCAATATCCTTATCTTAACCAGCATTTAACTGGTTTTGAAGAATATAAAGCAGTCTTGCTACTTAGTATCAGGGAACGCTATTTTGAAACTAAATGTTATGTTATAGTATTTGTGATATGAACCATTTTCCCATGCAGAATGAAAATATTTTTCTTTGATTTAAAATCAAAGTTCACGGCATTTTGTAACAGGAGGATGAGAAATAGTTATTCTTTTAACAATGGTCATTCTACAGAAACTGTCATTAAGAGAAAATATGAGTCATCACTGAGTTCCAAGTGTTTAGTTTAAACCCCACCTTGGCCTAGTTATTGTCAAATAGATTTATCTATTCACAATTACAGCTGTAAGTTGCAGGGTTGTCTGAACCAAGACAGGGACAGAATAAATACCTTTGCGCACAGTCATTTGTGGGAAGACTGGTATTAATAAGTGTTTTATATATCAACTAACTTGCTTTAATATTTATGGGACTGTGAGATTGGCAAAACCTGACCTCCTTACTCAGGAACAAAAAATAATCAAAAGAAGCTCCAACCATTTCAATGAACAAGTTCTACAGGAGAACTGTAGAATAGTTGAGAACACGTACAGTGCTGCTCAACAGCATACTAAATCTTCCAAAACAAAGAGAAAAATCATGTATTAAGCTGTATAACTACAAGTTCCTACTTTTATGAGAGTGCAGCCATCAAGCGACTATGACTAAAAAGGCCCTAACAAAAGGCAGAGAGACACAAAGCAAAAACATGAGGCAGGAAATGAAGATTTCAGCAGATTTCATACAGTCCTCTTTAATAGTAGCTTGAAACAAAAAAAAAAGGGAGTGATATGCCAGACAAATGCCTGTTGTTGAATACATAATGGAAGTAAGTTAATCAAATTTCAATTCCAATTTTGCCTGAGTAAGGAGGGCAGGCTTAGGTCCATACTGCCTCAGTGAAAAGTCCTATAAACAGTACCTATTACAGCTACTGCTGAAAACTGCAGGAAATATAGTCAAACCTTCTTAGACACTGAGAATACAGCATTCATTTGTAAATGCAGAAAGAGATAATGTGATTCAAAATACAGTTATTTATTCTGAGTAAATGGGACTTGGTAAAACCCCTCAAAACTTCAGAGAGAGTAAGTCTGTACACTTTCTCTCCCTCACAGAATATACACATATATAACTATATAAGCACATGGGGTTGTATTTTGTATATACTTTTAACAGCAAAGGGAAATGATTCCAAAACAAGCAACATTTTCACATGAAACAGTTATTTTAAGGCTGAATTGTGCTTAATTCTACTTGTTGCTAGGAAGGAAAACATTTATACTAATGAATGGCTTGTCGAAATCCACTCTCTTAGGTCTAAGAGTAGGACAGGATAGACACACACAAACCCTTCAAACAGCTGGGCATGACTGTCTTTACAAATATCATACAATGATATTGGTAACGGTAATCATTACTGGTCTTTACCAATATCATGCAATATAAAAATACTTTAAGAAACAAAACCCGTACCTTGGGACTTAATCTTTCGCATGGTACTTCTGTAACAAAAAGTTAAAGCACACTTCACATCTGGAATATCAGAAATATCCTCACTGTACCTTTCTGGTGATCCTCACTTGGACACTGCTGCCAGTGATTCTCTGTCACTGAAAGTCTGTTTTCACTTGAAGAACAGACCTCTCTAACTACCTGTCTGTGCAGACTTGACCAGCAATTTTTGCTTTTCAAGGCAACTTGTAATCCCCAGGGACAGGTGAGGATGAGGCATATTTGCCTTCTCTCTAGGGGCAGCAGGAACAGAAGCTGGCTGGGACATCAGCGTTGATCATCACAAACATCTCAAAAGTTAGATTCAAACCCATAATAAACAGAAATAGAGGAAGCTGCTGGGTGGTATCACAGAGGACAAATGAAACACCAGACTGTAGAGTAGGTTGAGGAGGAAGACAAGTTACTGAGACTGACTGTCAGTGACAGAGCCTGAGCTGTGAACGAAGATAGCTGGGAAACTGTAGTATGGAAAGACTGGGAAATTGCTGTTCTTTTTACTCCTGAGCATTTAGCATCTTGCTCTAGAATGGCTCAATTAAAGTGGTACTATTTCACTGTGCAACGTAGTTTGTGTTATATTTTATGATATTAATATCATTAACTTTTAAAAGAAGGAGGTGTTTGTGTTATATTTTATGATATTAATATCATTAACTTTTAAAAGAAGGAGGTTTTAAAAATTAATAGAAGGCTGTTACAAGGATACTACTTTGTTACTATTTTAACTGACTAAGGACAGCTGCATTGGCCAATGTTACATCTACTTTTTTGCATTCATATGTCCCCCGGTTAAAAAAAACACCTGAAAACTTTCTTGAAAGAACTGCAGAACAATTCACTGTGGATGGCATATAGCAACTGCAGGCTTAAAATTCACAAGGCTGTACTTTTAAGTCTTGCAGCTTCTCAAAGAATGCTAACAAAACTAAATGCAATTGTTTGATTTCTAGGTGTGAACGTTTCACAGGAGTTAAAAATTCTGTCAATAAAGATCCTCACCATCATCTGAACACTCGAACTGGACTTCCTTTTCTGAATTGACCAGTCAGAGAGAAAGGAAAAGAAAAAAATGTGACTGGTTGGATTTGAAGTTTCAATGCATGGAGTACAGTATATTTGTTTTGGCTTTTTTTTCTTTTACAAAAAAGACAGCTTAGGCTGTAGGGGTGGAAAAATGCTATGGAGTACATAGTATCTCAGTAACAGAAATGACAAAAATAAAGACTTCCCCAGACGTAGATTTACTCCCTTTGCTCCACCTGACCATGCAGACAAACAACAGACATATAACATATGTTGAAAACCAAAATACCAAATCCCAACAAGTGTAATTTAGGCAAAATTTTGGCAACAGTTGTTTCCACATATATATAAGCTATAACAAATACCATTGTAGACCTGTAGGAGGAATGATATTTGAAAAGGAAAAGCTGGTCAGATGGAGTACATGAAACTTATATATTCCATAACAAAACAAGTTAAGGGTTTTCCACATGAATGAGAGAACAGTACTGAATGTATGCCTCTCCATATGACCAGGTTATCCACTACTCTGCAGTGAGAAGCATTGAAATGGTAGTGTAGTAACTTCATTTTAAATCAGTCTCATGATTATTTTTTTTACTAGGAGAAGTATGCATATGTGGGAGAACAGGACAAAATATACTACGAATCTGGTATTTAGTTATACAATATTTTGTTAAAATAAAAAGTTAAAATTAAATAGAAAATTAAAACTCAGGCCAAAGACACACTTCTGAGTAAGCAGACAATGAACAGAAAGAATATCTTTTGTATCATCTGATAAAAGCTTGAGGCACTTATTTTAATCTTCAGGACCCTCTGAGAAAAGAAATACTTTTCACTGCTGATAGTTTTTTAATGGCTGTTTTTCAACATAATTATTCAACGTTCATTTGTGAAGTATCTCTCCTCCTGCAGGATCTGGTGACAGGAGAATAGAAGCTCTAAATCATGTATGAAAGCTGCCAAATTGTTCCCTTCTGAGCAAGGCCTGTTAGTCAGGATGAGCTGATTTGTTGATGTAGTAAAACCCCTCAAGTTCTGCCAAATACAGCAAGTACATCTGGCAGGAAACACCTTATGTGAAGCCAAGCCTACCAGTAAACTTTTGGTCTTCGTGAAATCTAATGAAAAGTCAAAAGAGAAACAAGGAGGCAAATAGGTCTACAGGTAAACACTGATACCTAAAAAGCTTACATGCCCACCACCAAACCCGTATTTCTAGTTATAAGCTAATTAGTAACACTAAGTCATGTCCTGGGTTCTCCTCCCCATCCCTCTGGGAGCGGGGGGAGGAAGTTAAGGTGGAGGAGTGAGCAAGCAACTGTGTGGTTCTGGGTTGCCAGCTGGGTTTAAACCATGATAAGTCATCAAGTGCAAAATCATCCTTCATTAAAATATCAAGAAGAGCATTTTTTCCAGCAGTTTTCTATTTTCCACTTATGAAAATGCTTGGTTTTCAATTACTTCACTTTATTTATTAGCTTTACCTTCTAATTTTAATCACTTTAAATATATGGTAAGAAGCACTTATTAACAGATTTGATAAAAGAAAAGAAATAACAATGATCAATTCCAAAAACTGTCAGAAATTACAGATAGGTGGTGACTAACAAAATAGATTTTATATCACTTGTTTAACTTACCTTAACTCCATCTGGCTTTTTCAGTAAACTCTTGGCTGCTGTAAAACGAGACAAGTAAGTTCAGTGTGAGGT
>JBCJKH010044853.1:0-20852 GCA_039877255.1 Loriculus beryllinus
TTGGCATCAGCCCCCACCTGACCAGTGTGTCAAGGTCCCTCTGGATGGCATTCCTTCCCTCCAGCGTACCCACTGAACCACACAGCTTTGAGCTGTCTGCCTGAGCAGTGCGCACAACTGACTTCAGAAGCAAGAATAATGCATCCATAAGACTATCTTAGTTATATGTAATGGGATGCAGAAGGTGCCTTTACTGTACCACAATTCTCACTTTCTCACTGAATGGAGGCAGCCAATGTCTCCTGTGGGAGACATCACCACTGCTCCCTTCCACCCATATCCAGTCTCCTGGGCAAGCTCTGGGCAGTGCCTGAAGAACAGCATGCTGGCAGAGCAAGAGGCTCCGAGACTTGTATTATTTCTAGCTTGCAGCTAATGGGTACATGAAAAACCATTCAAGTCATGAAAAGGCCATTTAGGCTGGTAATAACCTATATCCCTGTTGAGCAGGACCTGGCTACAGATGCTCAGGCAAGATCCATGTGGCAAAGGAAAATTCTTTGTGGAGTTTCTAGATTATTAACATCACAACCCCCCTAAGTTATCTAAGCAGCATACATCTGTGCAATTTTTCTGCTACTGATGCATGTTTTTTCATTAATCCTCTCACATATTTTTAAAACCACAGCTCTCTTCTTTTTCCCTTAATGACCAAAACAGAGCAACTTTTAAAAAACGTGCTTCAGAATAATCAGTTAACAACAAATGTATGTTGAACTGCAGAGTGAATTCATATAGGCATAGACTTTGTATAGTGAAAATATGTTCAGCTTGAGCCCAGAGGGGTGCTGAATATTTAAAAGCAATAAATATCTGATCTTAAAACTAATTTATTCTACATCCTATCTTGTTAAGGATACTCAATCAGAAAGATACAACTGCTTTTAGATGATGTAAGTCTAATCAAGGAGGTTATTATCTAGTATAATAAAATTATCACATTGTAAGAGACAAAAGAAATACCTACTATAAATGCATATTCCCTCCATCCTAATGTTACAGCAATCTATTCTTAGGTTAGTCAAATAGATATGTTTAATTTGCTGGCAAACTCAGGTAATCAGTGAGCTCAATTCAACCATAAAATGCAGAGTCAGCAGATACATTAATTTGCATTTTTAAGGTAACATCACTCAGCAGCCCTGACAGAACAAACCTATGGTTTATTAATGAATCTTGGATAGCTGTTAATTGCAAGCTGTAGTACTGTGCTTGGATATGGAGGGTGCTAGCTGTATTTACTTGAGTGCTTTTTGTGTAACTGCTGTGATGTACAGGAGCAGGATGGGAATGATAGTGGGTACAGCTGAAACACCCTGGGGCAAATGGGGAGCTTCAAGTCTGCCCCAGCTGGAATTTCTCATAATGGTAGCAAGCAGAATCAGCTGCAAGGTGTTGTGCAGGAGGGTAACTGTGTACCACAGCTGCCATTGAGCTGATTTCCAAGGCAGAAATCAGTTGCGCAAAATAAACACATCCAAAGTTAATTGCCCCAATTAACCCGTGCTCTGCCCTGCCACTGCTGGCTGTGCAGGGGAGGTGAGGGCAGAATTGTGCCCAGTCATTTACCTGAGGACCAGGAGGATCCCAGTGAGGCATTCTGCTGCATCCCCAGTCCCAAAGGGGACAGTGCACTGTGACACCCACCACGGTGATGAGAGAGCTGTTAACCAGGGCACACACTTAGGAGAAAAAAAAAAATAACTCTTTCCAGTGGAGACCCCAATAAAACTAATGGTGGAACTGCAAATGGACTGCATCAATAAAACCAGACAGATTTTGCTGGATATTCCTGGCAAAGCCAAGGGAAATGTGACTCTACAAATTACTGTAGTAGTGTTATGCAGGCAGCCTGGTTTTGTGTGTTTTGGTTTTAGGAGTAATACTAAACAGCCCATCAAGATTTCAGTCCTTTCAGCCCACATAATCCACTTTTGATATAACCCTTTGAGATAACCCTCTGCTTTTGAGATAGCCTGTTGAACTGGCTATTTATCTCGATTTCTTGTTCCCAGTCCTATGACAGCATTTTGTCCTCTCCATGTGCTATCCCCCACATTACAGCTGAGAGCAAGCTAATTGCCTCAGTTTGCTTTCGCTCTTATTTTGGAATAATTATCTGAACAAAATTTTAAGAAGCAAGTGAGAAAATGCCAGCATCAGAGAAGCTCCTGGCAAAGCTAATTGCCTGATCTGCTTATGTAGATACAATTTAAAACAGGAGTTGAACTTCTGGAACCCTGCTTATTTCCTCAGAGGCATATCCATCAGTGTGATGAGTGATTTCAAAGTGTAGAGACATTTTTACCCTTCTCTGTAGCATAATTCTGTTAGCGTGGGTAAGTGGGTTCTTTTGGGTATGTCAGAGAGACTGCACCCAAATGGAATTAAACTTAGAGTATGCCATTCCCCACTGCAAAAATGCTTTATTGAGATTTTATTTTTCAGAGATATTAAAAACCCTATTGAAACAGTTGTGTGACACCTCAGGGTTCCCCGGAGCTGGGAGAGATTGCTCTACCACCTTGCTGCTCCCCATACCAGAGCATCAGATACCACTAGCATAGCTATGTCTTAAAAGAAAGAGGAAAATAGTTTAAAATGTGCTTTTCAGGTAGGTTCATTAATTACTTTGGGTTCTGCAAACCTAATATGCAGACACCTAATTCCTCAGCCTGGGGTTTCTCACCCAAGGGAGCTATGCACGCTCCCAACCACGAGCCCAAATCCTCGAATGTTTGAATTAATTCTGGCACCATCCAGGAGGGAGATGCAGGGAGCTAGCTACATCCCATGATACACACTTGGCCTCAATGCACAATACACAGTTCTCATGGTATGAATTATAGCATATATTTTTCAGTGTACAATCAATAATGATGATCTTATTACACCTTTGATTTTTAGCTACATTTCTACACGTGCCCCCTCCTTGCCCCTTTTAAACCACTTGAACCACAAATATGAAGACTTAAAAGCCATTCTCACATTGGGGTTTTATTGAAATCCTACTGCAAAGTCCTTGCGAATCTATGCAAATATATGTGCAACATGATTAAAATAGAAATGCTGCATTTTCACAGTTTAATCAAACTGTAAAATTAATCAGTAGCGTGCTTTATTTTACACTACTTCTTACAGAGAAGTGAATACAACCAGAACATTGCCCAAATTCATAATTGTTGAGCTAGTGTAGTAAGTGTGTATGGAAAGGTACCCTTGAGACATGCAGTTGAGCCTCAAATTGCTTTTTTATTCACGGTGAGACCTAGCATCATAGGAGCACCAAGAACAGCAGCAGAGCTATCACAGACAGCTAATTACTTTAGCAAGATCTGCTCTGCTTAGAAATAAATTAAATTAGAAAAAAAGTAAAATAAAAAATAAAAAATTAAAAAAGCAGGTTCTACAACCAGACCTTGTGGCAATGTTTGTCCTTTGCAGAGGACTGCCTGTGTTACACAGCCCCATGAAAGGTGTGGGACCAAGCTTTGCCCTAACAAAATCCCACTGCAACTGAGATATATAAAAACAAAAATAAAAATAAAATGCTTCCAGCATTACTCCTAATACCTCTAGAGCAAAAATAAAGAACAAAAAAACCAATCCAAGTATGCCATTAATAGTTTTGAACACCTGTAGAGAGATTTTAGCGCTGGGTTGAGTTACCAGTTCTGACCAGCATGGGAACTTGCTGGCAATCAATGAAACTATTTCTCATGCATGCTTCTCCTGAACACCAAAGGCTTTGAAGAATGACAGCACACAAGCTAATCCCTGGGAAGTACCAAATGCTCCCCTATTCTTGGGGTTAAAAAAGGCTAGGCAAGCTAATACTGAGTACAGGCAGAGTAAAAATGTGGAATCCTACAGCCATCAGAAGAGAAAACATATGGTATCTAGGCTCAATACACATGTACAAATTATGGATAAGACTTTCCAAAGAATCCAGGAAAAGCCCCAAACCAAAACTGCTTTGTAAACAAGGCAGTTGCATCTTGGTGTGACTATGACTTCTTCTTTCTCACCCCCTGCCAAATTCCTGCCTTTTGACATCCACTTATTGCAGGGGAATATAATACCAGAATTATGCATTTTTCTGTAAGTACACTCCAAAATAAGAGCACAGAGCAGGAAAGCCCCATTTTTCCAGTGCCTTCTGCCAAGTGTATTTTGGCTCCATTTTGCCCATTGCTGGTGATGCCAGCCCAGTTCAAATTGCCAGTTTTGATGCCAGCAGTTTGCCACCACTCTTTGGCACACACAGACACAGACCTGGCAGTAAAGCATTTTATGAGTTTATAGTTCACGTTCCCTGCTGCCCACATTTAACAAAGAACTGTTATGTGTAAACTACCTGATAAGTGTTTTTTTCGATGAGTTTCCCAAGGGTTATTTTCCAGCTTCTGCCACCACCTTTCCCATTCCCAGCGGAATATTTGGGGCATGATGCATTAGGACACCTTCTTCCAGGTTCAAAGGGTTACCCCAAATGAGCCCCAGGTTCAGCATAAACAGGGTTGTTCCTGCCAAGGATCACCCCAGAAAAGGCCAGACCGTACTACCAGCTGCTTTTCAGGCCTTTCAAACTGGCTTGCCAGGGTCTGGCATTTGCTGAAAGCCACTTCATCCTGACTCCAAGATGAAGGGCAGAAGCAACATGACATCCGCCCAGTAGGATCCTATGGGACCACCTCACGCTGCAGAGGTGAGCAGAACTTAATAATGAAAAAATCTGATGAAGAATTTTTCCTGTCTGTCCTCCACTTACTTGCTTGAGGGCAATTTGAGTGGTATGCTGTCTGCATGTATGGCCACTAACTCTCTCCTAGCACCAGAAAAATCAGTTTGGGGAGGGAGAGCTTGCCCAGTGCTGTGCAGAGACTCCAGTCCCAAGCAGTGGTTTGAATCTAGAGTAATTTAGACCTTGGAAATCCAGGTTGGTGCCCCTGAAAGTCAAACAAAATTCAATATTAGGAGAAAAAAAGCAACGTGGTGCATTTAAAAGGATAAAGAACCCATACTGCTATAAACCCATTCAGCTTCCCCAGACAGCCTAACACAATCTTGTTCCCTTTAAGGTCCCTAACCAAATCAACTGAGTATTAGCAACAGACTTTAGTGGAACAGATACTGCAAATAAATACTGAGCAGTTAGAAAACATCAGGAGGTCACACCCAGCTCTAGTGTTTTGGTTGCTTTGCAGTGATGGCCAGGGCTGGAGGCCACCAAGCGCTCTCTCTGCTTTCAGGAGGACCTGTTTTCATGGTGTGCCATTTCCTGCCTTGCAAGGAATGACAGAGGCTTTCACAGAGATATGTACTGTTTGCTTTTCAATGATAGAAAACCCAGACAAAAAAGCCACATTTACAAAATAAATTTGGGGGGGTGGGAGCGTTTGGGAGTTTGTGTGAAGCTGAACCAGATAATCAGGACAATACCACCTGATGAGAGAGGAGGTTGGTCTTGGTTTTATGCATAGACAAAATGCAAGTAGTCAGACAAACCACACAGCCAGCTGGAGGTTTCTCACCTGCCCAGGCCATGAACCGAAACTCCAGATTCAGCATCATAGAATCATAGAATCGTTAGGGTTGGAAAGGACCTTAAGATCATCTAGTTCCAACCCCTCTGCCATAAGCAAGGACACCTCAGACATCATTCCTGTTCCACTCTAAAGTAGCTTTCAAATTAGATGGAGAGCAACTGCTTGCATACCAGGGAGTTCCTAGTGCTATCATCCCCCCAGAAAGGTCCAAAGTCTTGTGCTGGAGCAGCTGTCCTACATTTCCTGAAGGACATGACAGCAGCACACAAAAAGTCACTTTGCTCTATGACAAAGGACTAGCTTTGATCTCAAAGTGCTTCTGCTTAAAGACAGATGGAATCCTACCAGGAAAAAGCAACACTTTGCTTTGTTGTGTTGGTTTTTTGTTGGTTTGTTGGGGTTTTTTTTTATTATTATTATTTTTATTTTTTTATTTTTAAATTAACAGAAACTACTTGGGTTATTGTCTGTGTTTCAGGTCAGTGAGTTAAAGCGCTGAGCAACTTGGTGAAAACCAGGGCTTCAGAGCACACAGGTTTGATGCCAACAGAACCAGGCAAACCTACAGTATTAAGAGCTCCCAACTGAAACACAAGTTCTTAATTGGGTCGAAATGTACAATTTTTACTTCATTTAAAAAAAAAACCAAAAAAAACCACCAAACCAAAAAACCAAAATCAACCCCCCCAAAAACAGTGAAAAAAGAAACAATCCCAAACAACCCAACCCTCTATTGGGTTATATTTTCCATCACGTACACATTGCTAATACGTAGTGACAATAGCAAGCCTATACCACAGACACCTTAAACACTCACTAGCCCACACCTGGACACAGCATAAACAGACGGGCTTGGATAAATGAAAATCAATGAGCTAGCAAAGGCTTCTCTCATTCAATTGATTCAGGCCCCTGGGCAGCAGGCACAGCAGCATGCAAAATGGTGTTAACCTAGCACAAGTATAAATTTCACTCACAGGAAATACAGCAACAAAAACTAATAGCAGCACAAATGCAGTCCAGAATAGCATTGATCCCAAAACATTAGGTAATAGCATCAGATAACTTGATGAGCAGTAAAAATCTTTTAAGAGCAACAGCAGCTTGTTTAGCATTGCTTATTTTATCGCTGTACCATTCAAAGCTGCATATGTACAGCTTGTTCAGCATGTACATAACAACCATGGTTTAAACACTGGTCTACAAATTGTATTTAGGATTATAAATTCTTATAGTACTGTACTAATAAAGTTTTTACATTATTTCCCCCACTAGATGTATTGCTGGGACTTTTTACCACACAGAAAACACAATATTGCACAGTCACTTCTACATATGTAGTCATTGAAAAGTCCCTTAAACAACACCTGCTGCGGTCTAAAACTGATGATCCACAGGTAAGAATGCATACTCTATCTCCAGTTTTAGAAGCCTGGGACTCTTGGGATGTTGGTTCTCTGAAGTGGAGGCCAGGAAGGGATACAAGAAGTAGCTTGCATAGCATGTGTGAGTTCTTCAGCTTAGGACATCAGTGATGAATTTTTGCTGAGTTAACCTCCACATACTTGCCCACAGTTGCCACACATGGGTAAATAACTATTCAAGGTTTTTTTCATAAACATAAAATATTAGATACCTACTGTAAAACAGAAAGAAGGTTACTTCCCCCCAAAATGTCTGTCTGTTTATATCTATCTATATTTTAAATAGTAACTGTATCTTTCTGCCACTGAAACCAATGGTTCATTTTTCATTGATTTCAGTAAGAGCAACACCCAGCTTGGATATGCCTGTGCATTAATATTGTAAAGAACACCCATGCCACCACATAGCAATGAATCAAAGACACCAGCTTTCAAAATAACATTGATCTGCTCCAGAGATTTACAATGGTTGTTAAAATACCTCTTCAAGGTACACACAGTAAAAGCACTAACAACTTAATGTGTTAGAAAATTTATAGCAGCACATCACAGCCAATGACAAGGTTTTCAAAAGTTAGCTGAAGTTTTCATTTGCATCCAAAGAAAAAATTGCTACAGAGGAACATAAACTTGAAGCCCTGATAAACTTAGGCAAAAAAAAAAAGCATTACAGGTGGATTCCTTGCAGTTCTACTTGGAGGCAAATGTTGACAAAAGGTTAAAGAAAAATTCCTGTAATCATGTTGTCCAGCTGTCTGTTAATAGTTGCAGAGGAACCTTCTCAAAGGCTGGGTGCAGATTGACCCCTTTGCCCAAAGTGCTTTAGTCACCATGGCCCAGAGTCCCATAGACCTCAAGGAAAGGCACAGGGACAGTCTCCAGCCTTGTAGGACATAGTGCTAGGTCAAATTAGAAAGTCTGGCTACCGATCTCCATCTTTAGTCCTGCCAAAGCCCCACATATGCCTTTTTATGCCCCACCTTTCCCCATGCATCATGCCACAGTGTTTGCCTGCTTTAAATCCTCAGCACTTGGTCACACCGGTTTGGAGCATAACCTGCTGTTTGAAGAAGAGCCAATTTGCCAGTGAAAAACTGCAGTTGTCTATGTCAGTGAATATGCAAACACCCTTTTCTCTTCAACTGAACTTCGGAGAATGAACAGTTAATGTTCTCATCTTCATGTCAGGCCCAGACGTGTGTGGGCCCTTGTCTCACTTCCAAAATACAGTGATTTCTACTGCAAAATATTGCTGACATATCTTTCTCTTCCTAAAAGACGCCTTCTTAAGGATCTGAGGAGTTGTACAGATTTGATTCCCTTGCTCCTGTGCCTCTTAAAATGGCAATACTTATTTGTAGGAAAAGGCTTATTTTTTCCAAAATAACCTGGAAAGAGCAAAGAGATACACACTACACCATTCCCACACAATAAGGAGCCAAAAATGGTAAAAAGGGCAAAATTGAACATGCATTCCATTACCATTTTTTTGATTAGCAGCTCCTGAGCCATAACCTCTAATGACAGTAATTAACTGTGTTCTAATACAGACATCAGAAAGTCCCTGATGCACACTGGAGACTCAACATGCAGGGCAGCCACATAGCTATGCAGCTGCAAGTTTCAAGATGTTGTAAAGGATGTCAAGGAACAATAAACATGATTGAAGAGCTTGTTTGCAGGAGCTGCTCAAATGCTCTCGCCATACTGTGAGCAACAACAGAAAAGGAGAAAACAGGCTTAATTGTCTTCATTATGCCTATCAGAAAGACAAGCTACTTGTGAAAACAGCATGAAGGATCACATCACCCAAGACCTCACTAAAATGCTGAAACTTGTCCTGCTTTGGTTGTTAGTTATCACTGTGAGAAAAGGCATTTTCAGAGTATAGACAGAAAGGGAATCGGGTATAACAGTTATTTTGTGCCTCCGGCAAGTATAATCTGTATTATCAATTCCAATTGCCCCAGTAAAATCTCTTCCCAAAGAAGACCATCTTTCATGTTAAAATCAGGTTAGGTACTTATCACTACTTCTTTCCCCTCCAAACTGCATGAAATCAGGACCTACACTAGAAGTTTTAAAGTCATTCAGAAAGATCCTCTAAAAAAGAGCAATATAGACATGCTCTGTGGCACCAGACTTCGGGGTCCCCCAGAAAGTTCCTGAATTGCTCCTAGGAAAGTATTTGTTTAACATCAGTGTTGTACACACAAAACCAAAAAAACCTCATTCCAGTTAACACTTTTGTATGTACCCTCAATACATCAGATCCCCAAAGAGCATGTGTGTGCTCATGCTGGAAAGCAATTGTACAGTTCAGCCCCATTGCATTTGGGTTACACATGCGGATTTCAAAAGCACTTTCATCACATTTAATCTCTCACAAGATGTGTAGTCTACAAAGCTGCAGGCTGCTTCAATGGAGTGCTTTGTGCAAGGCTGAACAGGCAGGATCCTACCTACATGCCAACACATTCCAGAGCTGCGACCCCAAGCAGGGTGGCCCTGCAGGTGCCCTACCTGAGCGTTACATCTCATCACTTCCACCAGGAGCCCAAAGCGAAAGCAAGGTGCACAGCCATTGTCACGGACCAGTTGGGTCTTTACTGCAGGGGAAAGGTGCGCACAAGGTGGTATTCCTTTCCAAAGCTTTTTCTGGAACTTTTTCACAAGGAAAACTCTGCAGGGGTTACAGATACCCTCTTTCCCCCCTCCTTCCTTTCCCAGCATCTCATCTTCAACCATGGGCAAAGTTTGGGAGAGACAGCACACAAACTGGTGCATCCCCTACTACCAGCACCATCCAGATCATTCAGCATTTATTTTCCCAAGTTAGGCCCCTTTCCTAGAGGCTGGGGAATTTCCTCAGCTGCTGCACTGCCAGCAGCTCTCACCCTCTGCCACAGAAGCGGAGACCTTCCTCTGTTTGCTTCCAGGCACAGAAAACACAGCCCTTAACAGGAAGATTAATTTATAGACAAACATAAAGCCATACCTGGGATCTCCAGAGACATGTTCTTATTCCACAAGGTGAAGCCTGCAAGCTCCTCCACCCACACCAGCAGTTGGAGATAGCGTCTCCACTACAAGCTGCAACATCACAGCTCCTCACAAGAGGGGCTTTCATTGAGCCCGTGAGGTCCTACTGCAGCACTTTCACCATCACAGCCCCAGTCAGCACTTCTATCACCAACACCACTAACCAGGTGGAGATGTCTCTGCTCCAGTTGAGAAGCAGCTCATTAAACCTGCATCACTACCCCAGCAGAAAACAATTGCCTTTAAATACCTTATAAAATCCAATGGGCTTCCCTATTAAAGCCAGCATTCCACTAAATCATTTCACCACTTAATAGCTCAAGGTTCAATCTGCACTTGACTTCTCTATTTACTATTTTCATGCTCTCTATTACTGAAGGCAGTGGTCTTAATTAGATGCAATTACACGTCTTCTGATTAAAAGCTACATGTGTTGCATAAAAGACCAGCACTTGAGCAGCACAAACCAGCCCTGCAGGGGGACTGCTGCTAGAAGATAGCATTTCCTCTCCCTCTGTGCCCTGCTCTGCCCTTGCTGTAACTAGGACATGTGCATCTGGTGAACAGTCTTTCTTCAGCATTTCAGAAAAATCTAATATTTGCTCTTTGGATGTATAAACAGAGCTTCTCCACCAACCATGCTTCCCAGTTAGCATCCCCATCCACTGCCTTTATCCTCCATTTTTGTGAGGGTAATTCTTCATCCAAGAAGATGAAGTGAAATACTGCAAACCTTGAATGAGCTAATCTCTTCTGGAGTGGGGGGCAGGGGAAGAGTGAGGGGAAAATTCTGTTAAATATGTACTCAAAAGGAAGATTTCTGAAGGCATTGCCACCAGTAAAGTAAAAATCCTGGCAAAACTCAGCTGTCAGCTCCCAGGCAGGATCTTGGTCCTGTGACACTGTGATGCAGCAGCCTGGGAACTCAGCAGCTGCTTCATTTAATTTGAAATAGGAGAGTTTTGAGGAGTAAGGAAAGGAGCAATTTCGAATTGGCTGTATGCTGTTTTGACATGCAGCCCTTCCCCAGGGAAGGCTGGCAGGGACACATGTATTGCCTCTCTGAAGCTGCTAAAATGCTTAACAGGAAAGCAACAGCTCTAAGAAAGTGGCATTTCTAGTCATGAAGGGACTCTGATGGGAAAGGAAACCTCTGAGAAATACCACTGAAAAGTTAAACCTACCAGCCATTGCACTGAAATAAAATATGGTATTGATTTATTTTTTAAATTATTAATACCATAGGAATGGAGCTGTCAGATTTTAGTTAATGTAAAATACAGTAAAGCAGTCTATAACTTTTTAATTGACCTGCCGGCTCTGTCAAACATAAAATGGAAGAATAAATGCTGACAGACTGACATGTGGTTATGTGGACGTGACAGAGAGGACTAACACCGCAGGGTGAACACGTCAGCCCACCATTACCTCCTCCTTCCCCCTCTTCCAGCTCGAAAGATGCTCATGAGCAGGTCCTACCTACCACTGGTTCCATGCTCCCTCCCCACCTGTGAGCACCTGGAAGCTCAATATAATAAATATTTTATATTGATCAGGAGCCTTTTTTATTCCGGGCATGGCATGTGGCTCATTAACGGTGTGCATATGTGCAGAGTGTGTTAATTTATAGCTTATTCCCTTAAAGATAGTTAATACTGAACTTGAAATGTTTCTAGCTCTTGTTTAGATTGGGGAGAAGATCTCAAGAGAATGGTATTGCTAGACCAGATCATAAGTATGACCTCTTTGTGTGAGGAATTCCCTGGAAAAACTCTTGACTGCCATTTTTACAATCAACTGTTTAAAGTGTTGACTGAAAACATTGTCATGGGCCATGGTAATTTTATAATATGCAGTAAACATAAAAGTTGAAAATATTATTAAATTTTCATTCTTTTAAAGTTAAGCTCTCTTCTTAAGAGCTTAAGTAGAAGTGTTAGAAATAAATAAGTAATTCTTTGCTGAAACTACAGAACACTTGTTCACAGATTTTGAGCTACTTCACAAGTATTCAACTGATACCCCTTGGGCTTTGGAGATGTTTGATAATATTGTCAAATTCCCACATCCTCTCTTCAGAAACTCCACTGAAAACTGTCTCTCTGCAGGGGCCAAGATGAAGTTAAATATCAGTCATTTTTGTGCTTTATCTATCAAGATAGAGATAGTTTTGGAAATCTGATGGTACTGTTGCCTTCTGCTGCTGCAACAGCTACTGCAAACTTTATTACAGTAAGGATAAGGAAGATTCACTGTCTTCTCAATTTGTAATGCTTATGCTTTTGTGCTCTACTCAAAGCATGTCTTACTGCACTTGATCAACTAAAAATAAGTAATATGAATATAGCCCAATGCCTTTTAAAGTTTCCCAGGAAGGTTATACCCCATCATGATCTTCTCTGAGTATCATTTTCCACACATCTAGTTATTTTTCTTAGCGAAGAGATGCAGCCATAGCCTTTGCCCAGGTGTTCTAGTGCAGCTGCCTATGGGCAGCACATCTGTGCTAATAAATATGCCTTTAACAGATTGTAAATTTATTTGCATGGAAGAATAAATACAGTATTAAAAAAAAAAAAAAAAAAAAAAAGAAATTCACTGATACCATGTAAAATCAAATTACATGAACTCTCCAGAATCCCTAGCTGTGTGGGACCATGTTTCCAGAAGAGGTCTGGGCTTAAGAATTGGTGACTTCACTTCCTGGAGCTCATGCTTATAATTTACCTACATTCCTTGCACGAAGGCATCTAAAAAGATGTCCAAAATCACTGCTAGATCACACTGTAGATCACAGAAACACCAGGTAATATCTCCAAAATAACGATGGACCTGACCAACAACTTCTCATCTTTTTCACACCCACAGAATTATTTTTCTTCCTTTTTTTTTTCCCTTTTTGTTTTTCCTAATGCTAACAAAACCCAGCCTCATTTGTGTCACTGAAAATAACTGTCCTCTTCAGGGAAGCTCCTAGTACTCCATCAGACTTTACTATCAATCGGAATTCAGGCAATTCACTGGGCCAGATGCAAAATGTAAGAGGATCTGGCCAAACAACACATAATACCTATTTTTTCCTCCTGTTGGGTCAGAGCCCACCATCTCTGGTGGGTAGCATCCTTCCAGCTGCTCGCAGCATGCAAGACAGGGACACAAACTGGCAATTTAATAGTGATTTTATAGAAGAACTTTTCTGAATGCAGAACCTTGTCATTAAAATCAGAAGTTACTTGGGCAAGTGTGATGTTCCAGTGTCACATTATTTGAGCTTTCAGTAGAGGAAACCAGTTTCAGGTTTGTGCTGAAGAGCTTCAGTAAAATGATTGCTATCTAATAAATGACAAAACCCATCAGGTAGCAGTGTATCTGAAGACATCCCTGAGTGCCACAGTCTTACCTGGGAAACGTATGTGAAAAGAGACTTAACAAACAATACCATACCTGTTCAGAAAGATAAGCAATCCCCATGGTATAATGAATGACTTTTTTATCACGGGGGGGTTTGGGGTGGGAGGATGCAGAGGGAGTGTGGGAGTGTGAAGAACAATTTACTTTGCTGGTTTCCATTTCTTCATTTACTGTCAGACAACCTAGCAGGCGGACATACGGATATATAGCCTTTTCAAATGAGAGCTGGCAGATTCATGGGAAAATACTTTAAATACATTTGAGTCCAACACTCTTTATGTTATTCATAGGGAGCATGATTTGCAGCTCTCACAGTGCCAATTTTTTCTATTAATTGTTAATGAAACAGACAGATCTCCTGGGGGCAGAGGGAGGTGTTGTTTTCTAATTTTTCAAATCAAGAATATTATAATAATCCCTCATTAATTCAATCATCTTTCTGTCAGACAACTGCTGTGTAATTTAAGGGGTAAGGTTTTAAATAAAGATCCTGGTAAAACCATCAGATTGATTTAATACATACCCTCCATCTAAGTGAATTTCATAACCCTTGGAAGCAAAATACTCTGAAAATTAAAGGTAGATGGCAATGGAAATGTCATAACTCCTCATATACGTCTTATTTTCTCTCTCTCCCCTTCCCACCCTTTTTCTTTTTCTATCAATCTCTCCTTTATTTTATTTTTTTTTTACCATTTGGAAAGAAACACTGATCATGCTCCATGTCTGTACAGTCCCGTAGGCTCCCTGGAAGATGTCTTTTCCATCCTTTACCAACTTTCAAGGAGAAAGAGCAGAACTTGTCTGGTCAGCCCTTGCTGCTCCCAGCACTCATTTCTGCTTGAGAAGCAGGTTGGTGAGGCAGTGCCAAATTCTGCTCCATCCTTGGCAAAATACTGTACAAACAGTATTGACAAAATGCTTGTCTCCTGTTTACTGCCTCTGTGCAGAATTATTTGCTGAATTGTGCAAGAGTTCATTGGTCCAAATGCGGCAACAATTGGATAGCACTGACATGCAGTAAATGCCCAGATTTGGGTTTTTTTTGGGACACATTCTAAACCATATAAGTACTTAATGCAATGTTAATATTGGCTAACTTCTCTAAAAACATTACCCGGTTTCTTTAACTGGTTGTGATGCTGGGTTCTTTCATTTTCCTGGCTGTCACTTGGGGAGCACACTTAGGATCCCCTGTCATGCAAACAGGAATCATCTGCTCTCCCTCAGCTTCACCTGGCTGGCTGGACATGTACTGCCAAAGCTAAAAAGTGAGAGGGTGTTATGAAATAGGTTTTGTTAAGAGGAGGTGTCATTGAATCAAGGTGAGCAAGGAAGTTTTCACTCTTTTTTTAGATGTTGCTACATTGAACCACAGTGTTCCTCTGTAAACTGTTACTGAGGAAGGTTCTCAAGGCCAAGAGGAAATTCCTGGTCAAAACACAGCACAGCAAATACTGCAACGATGCGCTTGCATTGTGTACCCTCTGCACATGTCCCAAGCCTCAGGCTGCTCTGGCTTTCTGATGGATCTCAATCTCCTGCCCTCTTCCCACACATGGAAGGCTTTGAATGGTTTGATTTCCACACTGGCAGAGACCAACAGCAGATAGATTTTGCTAAAGAAATTTTGTTTTCAAATCATCCCACATTAATGCCATGTGATCAGATTTGCAGCTTCTTATCTGTATCATCCTGGACAAAAAACCCCAAGTCTTATTTTGCAACTTAACCAACCAAAAAGTTGTCCTGGTGCTGTGTTAATTCTTCTTATTCAAAGGTCAGCACATCTTGCACCACATCTCTTGCACTCCTTTCAACTAACTAACTAACTAACTAACTAACTAACTAACTAACTAGCTGGTCAGGGGAGATAGATAAATAAATAACTAAAAAAATAATTCAATCCTTTGGGCTGATGTTGGACAAAATTAAATCATGGGGAAAGTGTCCATAGTGAAATTTGCCCTATTTCCCATGAAGATCTTTACTGGGAGACCATAGAGGATGTTACCACTCAATGCAATTCTACACTTTCTTTTCCTAAAATTGCTGCAGGTGGTGACACAGAGCTCTTGGCTGTTTGAACCTTGCAATTTGCAATTAGAACTACAAGTCAAGAGATACAGATACTTAACAATAAATGTATTTTCCAGATAGCTTCTTAGGTAAAAAGAGAAAATTATAGAGTAATAATGATAGTAGACTACAGAATACAGGAAAGATGAAAGTTATGTTTAATACAGATGAAGACAAACAGAAGACAGCAGAACAACTTTGCTGGGACAGCCTTTCACCTAATATCAGTCACAACAAATCAGACATGGTCAGAAGAGAAAGAAAGGAATAATTGACTTGCTGGTCAAAATACCCTAAATGGGTTCAGCTAGGTGAGCAGCATGGAGGCCAAAGGGGCCAGCCTTCTCCTCCAGTGGCTGATGGAAGACATCATTCTATGCCCTCCACCTTATCTGGAAAGTGCTGCTTTGCTTCTATTTCTACAGCAGCCTGTTAAATATGGAGCAAACCTCATGGGAAGCACTGTAAACCAGCAGCACACAGGTTCACCTTCACTTGGCTTTTAAGACAAGCTGTCTCAAGCACGAAGTGCAGTGAGCTTAACAAAATACCATCCGAAAGCTGATGCTACCAGGCAGGGAGGAAAAATGAGCTTTGAAATTGGACTTACAATTAGGTAATTTCCTAAGGATGCACAATAATTAGCATTTCCTGAGTTGCTAGAGCCCCAAAGTCTAATGAATTGGGTACTATTTCCCTCGGCTCCTCAGAAACATGCATCAGCAGGGAATAGATACACTCAGACACCTATTTTTTTAAACACTTGGTGGCTTGGTGCACAAACTACTTCATGCGCAGTGAGAGCTTTAAAGGACTTTAGAATTTATCTGAAAACTGACTGATGAAAGAAGTCATTTGGGACATTGCAGGGAAGGAGAGTGCTAGTGTGCATACATGTCCTGCGCATGCAGGTGCATATGTCCTGAAACTGCCACAATGTTATATATGAGAGTGGGTTGAACAAGTGAGGTCCTAACCACCCATTACCTTCTGAGCTAAATTCCGAGGAAAGAACATGATCAACAACATGTATTTGCCTTTATTTTACTTTAATCTCCTCTTTGATTTAGAAGTCTTTCTATGGAGTTTTACATTAGCAATTTTTTTAAGATGTCACCAGAGCTTGTACATCACTTTCACACTAATTGCTGTGAGCAATGCAAAGGCAAGGCAGTAGGATCATCAAAGTCTGAGAAGGGCTCCTGGATTTTATGCTGTTGTATACAGTTTGTCCAACTGACTTGAACTGCTCTGTCAGTCTCATGCCATCAGTGAGCAAATGCTGTTTATGTGGGTCTGATTTTCTTAATACTGGATTCTGACAGCAACTGTTTCAATCTGTTTTAATATCTTAATAAGTGGTAATTGGCAACTTCAACTGTTTTTCTGTCTTGTTCTCCTTTATCAAAATAAGTGTTGCAATGCTGAGCTCAGAGAGACTCCATAGCTATTTTCCAGCTGTCATTTAATAAGCAATCTGGAAGATTTCTAGCTCCTCTGGAGAACTTGATGAATACGGTCAGTCTCTGGCATAAATTGTACTTCAGAGTCCCACAAGTATTATTTCTCATAATGAGTCTTGTTTTACACTTTAGAGATATTTTCCAGGTATTAATATTTTTTTTTAGATCATGTAACCTATTGTAAGGGGGTTTTAAATTATTTAAATCCTTTAGAAGTGGAAGCAGGACTGAATACTACAGGCATTAAATGTCCTACCTTTTCCTATTTCAGCTGTTATTATCATATATGGACAAAAGATACTGCAGGAAAATGTTGTGTACCCCACCTCTATTCTTCAGTGCTCACAATAGTTACCTGGCGTCCCTGTGACTGCTGCTGGCTGGTAGAGAGCAATGAAAGGCAGGTAATCAAGAAGTCTGGATCCATACAGCACCTTGAGGACCTAATCTGGTTGCTGCTAGCTCATTTATACCGTAAATCTGTAATAATAGATAATGTCACATGGCAATTGCCAAAAATAAATATACGGCCCAAAAGGTTAAACTGAAGGTTGCTTAATCTGTATAAAATCATTGTTTTCATAAAATGAGTAGCTGATTAAACTTTGAAATAGCAAAAATAATTCCTTGAAGAGCCTCCATTGCTCTCTTAAGACTGATCTTTACTGGCAGAAGTGAGAATATGTCCACTCTAATGGATCAATTTAAATGCATAACGGTTAAAATAAACTACTTAAAGTGTGTCTCCACATTCCTTATGTTGACTAGTGAGACATTGCTTTTTCCCAAAATACTGTATAACTGAGAGACATTTAAAGAAAAAAAAAAATAAATTATGCTGTCTGTCTCAAGCTGGTCTATAGCATTTTCTACACTTAAAACTATGATTGATTGTGTGAAAGGTAAAACTAAAATGTGTTTCACATAGCTTTGCAGACTTAAGCCTCCTTTGTGGTTTTTCTTATGTGCATGTAGCATTCCCTAGAAATAAACTGCAGAAGAATAAAGCAGCAGGGAGCATAACAGAAAGCAAAATAGAAGATGAAAAATCTAATCACCAAAAAACCCCACCAAGGTAAACTAAACCTCAGTATTGTACATGTCCCCTGTAAAAGACCCCTTTCTTGGCCATCCCAGGCTGGTGGAAGGAGGGACTGCATGGTAAGTGCAACTCTGACAATACAGCTTGATGAGACCTTGGGGACTGCAAGGTTGATCTTGCAGCATGGCAGATGTGTTGGTGTCACTACTGCCACAACGCAATGTCCCCTTGTGGGGAGCAGAGCTTGGTGACTTGAACTTTTTTCTCCTTAGGGTCATCAGCAAGCTCAGAGTCAATGATTTATAGCAGAATGAATCAATTCTGTGTACTTTTCCTTGGATTTCACTTTAAGAAGCTTAAATAAATACACCTATATTTAAGCAAATTTATTATCTGGCCTATGCATTGCAATTTTACTTGGGTGGAAAGCTAGAGTGATCAAATCAAAGTTACAGGTAGTCTGGAAACAAATAAATGAATAAGAATGATCAGATCTTCAACAGCCATAAAACAAATCCAAGGATGAGTTTGTGATGACAAAAAATTACTTTCTGCTAGGAGAACTGATGCAGACATCACCTTTCTTCCAGCAGAAGGCCTTGACTTAAACTGGAAGTTGTCAGCTTGAAAGAATCTCAAAATTTTGTTTCAAATACAATTACTTCAATTACAAAGCAAGCAGACTTCCTAGGGAAGATGTGAAATGAAAGAATTTGTCCAGTGGAAAAAAAGAAGAATGAGGTCCTTGACCATCCTTGCAGGTGGGAAAGCTGGGACCTGCCTGTGTGGAAGGGGACCAGCTTGCTGCCATCTCTTCCATGAAGAAAGGGAGATCTTTCTCCTGTGCTATGTTTTTGGTGCAGTAAGGATGCTGATGTCTCAGTCACTGTGCACAAACACAGGAAAGCTGACAACAACAGGGGGTTTATTTGCACTTATGACTTTTCTCTAAAATGCCAACAACCAGATCTTGAAAGTGGAAAACATATATAGAAGCCAGCCTGCTTGGTAGAAAACCTATTTTTTATGAAAAATCAATTCCTCCACCCCATTTGCAGGGACAGCCAGTAAATCCTGAGCACTCAGCTTCAGATCTCGTGTGTAGTGAGATGCAACTGCTCCTCCCCAAGGCACTTCTCAGAATGTGAGTAATGCCCAAAGTGCTGCCATCTCCATCTCCATTTGCATTTTACAATGCAGGTTCTCCATTCCATCCACCAACATTATAAATAACTATCAATTGCCATGTCACTGGGTGACCCAAACTCTGCTTCTCCCACACTCTATGCCCTGGCACCCTGCTGCAGTCCTGTTCTCCCACCTCTTCTGCAGTAGCATGAGCATCTTTGCACCTTTGCAGGCTCTTCCTGGCTGCTTCTTACAGTTGCATGGGCTCAATGCTGCAGGCAAAATCTCACTGCTGTGAGAAGATGTGCTTCCTCCTCACCCACTCTCACACATTCATTGGGATCTTGCCTGGGTTAGTGCTGTACCGAGCAGTGGTCTCACATCTCACACTGGGATTCCAGATAAAGCTTTAAATCTCAGTAAGAACAATTAAGCATAGTTATTTCCAGTAATTACAAGTGGTATCAGTCAATTTTATGCATGGGTGGTTAAGATACCAAAGGCTATAAAATCATATGATAATGAGAAGAACAATTCTAACAGACTTTATTTATTGCCTTTTCTATTGCTGGAGACCACAGACACTGCTGTAAATGTGTAAACTTTACCAATGAAGGCTTTAATGCATTTTATCACTGATTTCCAGCGTCTGGAGGCCGATGAGACCAGGCTTTATGCTCCATGTATTGTGTAAATAAGATTATTTGAATGAAAAATTTGCTTTATTTAAAAGCAAAGCTAGGGTAATTGCCAACCAATTTATATAGGATACAGGAAGGATCTAGTACAAAAATACACAACATGGGGGTAAGACTTTTGTAGGTATTAGACACCTGATCACACCTATTAGATACTTAATTGGAACAGGGATGCACAGGCAAAGTCCACTTGGGGCTGCTGCTCATGCTTGTAGTCCGAGCAAATCCCCCTAAAAATGAACAAAAATAGTTGGTTTGGGCTGGGTAGATGGGAAATGCTTGTAGACCATGTGGCACAAGTGGGGTCAGACTTCTCTTTTTCCTCCAGCATACAACAAAATACATGGCAAAGCACATTTGGATGGTGCCCCATTCCCTTGGGCTACCTTGGGGGGTGTTTGGGACACCCTGGGAACTGGGTTTGGTTGTTGGGGTTTTTTTAGGTTATTCTGCTCAGATTAGCCAAGCTACAACAAGCTTTCTTTTTAAAAAGTTACTCAAAGAAAAAAGCATTTCTCACATTTTCTAAACAGTCAGATGCCTTCAGGCTAAACATTCTTGAATAAATTCTGCTACATCTTTCCTAGCTGAACTGTAATTACTGCAACAGCAGGGATGAGTCATCATTAGCTGTAGTTTATCTTCTGGAAAATAGCGTGTACTGTACCTAATACTGTGTGCGCTGGAACTAAATCTGCTACTTGCTCCAATATCTTTATTATTAAAACAAGCCAAAGACAAGCTCTGTCATTCACATGCAATACATAGCACAAACCCCTAATTTGCATTTTTCCTACAGGAAAAACAGGATCTGAACTTGTGTTTAACTATTTGTGCATGCCATGTGTACAAATAAAGAGTAACAGTCTCAGGATGAGAAACTGATGCTGGTGAGAAAAAGGTGGAAATAAAGGAAAAAACCCAACTCTGGGTATTTACCCTTTTCCTTTGGGTGCCCCTATGGGGAAAAGGAGGCTCTAGTGGCTCTGCCCCTTGTGGTGACCATCCTTGTGTCC
>JBCJKH010044855.1:0-10690 GCA_039877255.1 Loriculus beryllinus
ATGCTGCTGCTCTGGAAAAACACCTCTGTGTGCTCAGCGGCAGGATGGGAGTCATGCTGGGACCACAGGGATAATCATTGCAGACGGCCACGATGTCTCCTCTTGATCACTTGCTCATGGGTGACAGAGCAAGGACTCCTTTTTAGTCCCACTATGGTGCTGTTCCCTCCCTGCAGCCAGGCCTTTGCCACCAAATCACCCATAATACCACCCCATTGGGACCTTCCTCCCTCCCACACCAGCAAACACTGCTGGTTTTCCTTTTCCTCTCCCAAATCCCTCATAAATTTCCTATTGCCAGTGCCATGTTCCCATTAAACCTCGCAGGCTGATTACATCTGTCAGTGTCACTGTCTGGGGCTGGAATGTGTCACCCTGCTCCAGAGGAGTCATTTATTTCACTGTAGTGGAGCATTTCAGGACAAAGCACTGGGTTGGATCACAGTGGGACAGTTTTCCTGCGGTGGCAAGCGCTGATCCATCTTGTGCAGTGGGAGGAAAGCGCCGCTGCTGGATTCTTTCCTATTTAATTTTCCTAAACAGTGGGATGAGGAGCACGAGAGCTGCCCATCAGCAGGATCCTGCGCCTTGCTGGAGCGTCATAAGGAAAGGAAGTTTGCTTTATAAAGTCTCCATGACCCATGAGTCTGGAGCAGACATGTCTACCACCATCCCCATCGTGTCTTACTGCCCCTGTAAAGACTCTTGGGGTGCCTGGGTGGCAGCAGAGGTGGCCCCATAGCTCTGTGTGCCTTATGTGGTGGCAAGGGCTGGGACTCATAGGGTCTGGGATGTTCATGGTGGTGGAAGCACATACAGCCTTGTCCTAGCACAACCTTATGTTCCTGCAGGCAGCATGGTCAGGGTAGCATTGGTGGTGACAGTGTGGTGATGATGGGGAGCAGTCAACCATGACCCGGCCATGCCCACACCACATGCCGCAGGTCTCCAGTGCTGAGGAGGGGGTTCTTTTGTAGGTATTAGGTGTGATAATGAGACATTCAGGGTTAAAACACAAAATGAAATCAGGCATCTGCTCTTGTTGCCCTTCTAAGTGTGCAGCTGCATGCAGGAACTCTGCGTGCTGGGAAATGCTCTGTCCTGACCATGGCATCCGTCATCCCTGACTGTTATGGTAGGGTTGTGTGTCTGGGGGGACATGGTGTGATGGAGATGAGGATCCAGTGAGACGGCTGGTCACCTCAAGGATGGACACCCTTCTTCTTCACCCTTCTTCTAGCTGTGCAGCAGGAGCAAGTCATCCTCAGCACAGCAATGACAGATTCATCTGTCTTTGGGATACATGCCCTTAGGTGGTACCGTGTCACCAGTGAGAGGTTTCCTGTTGCTTATTCCCAGCTACCTGTGCTAGTATCTTCCAGGGAGGCTCAGATGTACTGGGAAGTGCCTCTCCTCAGGGTGCTGCCCGGTGACCTACACATGGTAAGGGGTGGAAGAGACAGTCAGTCTGTATTGCTTTGTTTATAAGAACATATTTGCAGTGATTGATGCCTGAGCTGGGGAAGTATGCTTGCAAGTGGGACTTTAAAACATGAATCAAACAGTGTTTGGAATATGTACGCTGCTCTGTCAAACATTTCTTGGTGCTTGGAGTCTGCAGAGCCTGCGCGTCCAGAGGTACCCGTGCCTGTGCGGAGGTGTCTGGAGGAGAAGCAGCATCCTTCAGCCTCAGCATCACTGCTCCACGCCAAGAGACTGCTGGGAATGGGTTGGGGTCTGAATCCGTGGTCACTCTGCAGCGGGGTGAGTGCAGAGGTGTCCTGTTAAGCGCTGTCCATCACGGGACATTCCTTGTGATGCTCCTTGCTGCCAAATTGTCCCCCAGGGCTGCCGAGGAATGAGAGCTGCCCTAAAGGACAGAATCAGCTTTCAGGCTTCCTTCCCCTCCAGATAACCTGATTGCCCGTGGAGAGAAGAAAGGTCTGGAAGGGGGGGCTGTATCCAGATGTTCACTAAGTGCATTAAGACCCTCAGCCAGAGGAGCACATGCTTCAGGTTAAGCCCCTGAGCACTCCCAGCTGCAGCAGTATTAATGAAGTCTTCAGTTAATCACTTGCTGAATGCTCTCCCTGATAAGTGCTGGGGTGAAGTGCTGGGGTGGTTTGTAGGGGACAGGGCACCTTCTCGGGGTTTCTTTTGAGTATCCTGCTTGCGAAGTTCTGCATCCCTCCATACCAGCATCGCTCCTGCCGTGCTATCACCTTTGCCCATGGAGTGACGTAGGTTTCCCAATTAAGGGTTTTCCCACTGTGCAAATGGGATCCCTGCCCCATGTTCTCTAGAGCTCTGTTTTCTCCCCCATTCTTAAGGATGTTACCCCAGCAGTACCAGGTGATGTGTCATGCTCAGAGGAGCATGCTTACCCTACTGATCTGTTCTTGCAAGCGGATATCTGGGATGATGCCAAACCTGCCCTTCCTGGGGAAGGGATCAGCTCGGGATAGGCTCAGGGGCATGGGTACCTGCTTGCCCATAAATGATGTTTCCAGACCTGCATTTGGGACACACAGACTGGGCATCCCTCCAGGATGGGCAGAGCTTTCTCCTCTGGCTCTCTGCCCACTGCAGCCACATGGCAGCAGAACTGCCCACCTCATTCCTTCACCCAACCAGCATTCATTCGTTTTCCCCAGGAACCCCAAAAAAACCATTAGACAGATATTTTGGATCAATGAGAACCAGAAGGACCTCTGCTCCTCCAGCCAAGCGAGGACTCTTTTAAATGCACACACGGAAAACGCATCCACAAGCAGATCCCCTCCTCTCACAGGTCCGCTTTCGTTGCCTTTTAGCACGGGGAGATTTATTCACTCTGTGGGCTCTTTAAAAGGTGTTTTCTTTATAGCCGGGCTTCTCTTGCTTTAGGTGAGATTAGGAGGTCGTATTTCATGAGTGCTGGTGGATCCCCTTTCTGAAGCCCTAATGAACTATGG
Organism: Loriculus beryllinus; assembly: GCA_039877255.1. Taxonomy (NCBI): domain Eukaryota; kingdom Metazoa; phylum Chordata; class Aves; order Psittaciformes; family Psittacidae; genus Loriculus; species Loriculus beryllinus. The sequence continues at coordinate 2,955 of JBCJKH010044855.1, forward strand.
ATGAGTGACCACGGTAATCCAGTCTGTGCAGGAGCTCATTAAAGTCACCAAGTCCGCTATAATAACTAGTTACATCTGATCAGATTACTTCTTTAAGATGCTGTTTCCACTGATGAACAAGAGCCTGCCCTTCTCTTAGTGTGGACAGGGGGAGCCTTAATCTGGGCTCAGGGAGTGAGGAGCTGGCTCTTGCCTCATGCACCATTTTACAAGGCACAACTCACAGTGCAGAAAGGCCGTGGGATTTCCCATTGCTGCTTAGCTCGGCCAAGCCCAGCCGGAGCAGGAGCCTCATATCCCGCTGGAGGAGACTGATGGGCACTAAGGAATGATCCAGCCATTTCCCGGTTATAAATAGAGATGTTGGGAAAGGGCTGGCAAGCAGCTGCCCAGACCCACATCCAGCCCAGACCTGGGTGAATAGTGCTGGTGAAACAGATCCCAGCACAGTGGTAAAATGGGATGCAGCGGGGTCTGCCCTCCTGCCCCACACTGAGGTGATCACCTCCATCCCTTGCTTACTGAAAGCAGAAGCAGGCAGCCCTGCAAATATCCAGAGGAGGAGAGGAAAAAAGGCCAGATCCATCTGCAGAAAGCACAAGCAGGAATTGTTTCTTTGTCTCGGGAAGTGTCAACGAAAGAAATTCCCTTTGAGGATAGGTTTGTGTTTGCAAGACTTCAAACCCCTCATCTGGACAATAACAGCTTCTGTCTAAGGGAATCAAGCCCGTAAGGTACAGGCCAAGCCTGGAGTATTAGACTGGACAGTAATGAGGGCTCTGGTGCTGATAAGGGCGCAGAGCTCAGCCACCTTCTGCTCTGCTCATGCCAGAGGGGTGAGTGTGCATCCAGCCCGGCTGCGTGCAGGGCTCCCAGCAGCACAGAGGCACCAGGGGATGTAAACAACGGGGAGCCTGGCCTGAACAGGGCTCCCCATTGCTGCTACAGCTGTGGGGAGATGCTGGGGGGAGTGATGGGGGACGATGCTGTGCCCCAACCCAGCTTAGCACCCGCATCCCATGCTCAGCAATAGAGGCAAACGGGTCCCTGTTGGCAGCGTAACGTCAAACCCGATTTAATATAGGGTAAAATGATTGTTTTTTCCTTTTGGCTACCCCTGTTCATCTGTGGGTTTGCCATAGACCAGCCTGCAGGTCCTTGATGTGCAGGCACAGCAAAACACGTTCAGGACTGAAAAAGTCATAAAACCCAAGAGTTTTCTTTTGCTGCTTTGTCAATGGAGCACCAGGGCTGGCAAAGGGGCTCGTGCCAGTCCCACACTGCAGAGGAGGAGGTTGATGCACAGGTCTGCAGGCAAAAGAAGGCCGCCAGGGACTTCTGATCATCTCATTAGCTCACGAGAAAGGCAGAAAATAATTGCTGGGGGTTCAATGCAGCCCATCTGTGTGGGATTTTCTCAATAATAAGTACATACGGGCTGCTTTTAATGCTTTTCAACGTTTTTTCAAGTGAAACATTTCCTAGTGCCAAAGCCCGGGCAGAAATCAGTTCCAGCCCTGGGGGCAGCGAGGGGATTGAGAGGCACAGGTCTCAGGTTGACTTTTTAACAGGGTTCGTACAAACTATCCTGCCCGTAATGTTCATGTAATTGATGCTTTTGAATACTCGGAGGAGGCCAAGGTCCTCTGAGGCTTTGAAAGTGGGGTTTACAGTATTTTCTGATGTGATATATATGTATAAACCCCCTAATCATGAGTCAGGCAAGAAAACTCCTGGGACTGACTTAGAATTATTTACACACACACACCCCTTTTTAAGTGATCGCATTTAAAGCTTTTAAAATGTAGATTTTTTTGAACAAAATCTGTTTTTTTCACACAATTGGAGAACTCTGGCAGGTTTGGTGTAAAACCTGCCCCATAGCTGGCTGTAAGGAGGGTTCAAAGCTGATTCAGCTTATTTCCCTGCAAGATGATGTTTGATCCTTAACTCTGGTCAAGCAGCGAGTGACTGAGGGGAGTTTTGGTTATCGGGACAGATGAAGAGATGGGCCCAGTCCTTTCCAGATGCTGATTGTGCCAGTCCACGGAAGTGAAGCAGGTAACCGGAGGGGTTTCCCTTGGTTTAGGGAACTTCACAGCCATCAACAACACACACACACTCACTCATTAAAGCCGGGGCTATTAAAGTGATGCTCTGACCTCTGCCAAAAAGCTGCCCTAATAATTTCCCCATGTGGTGAAACCTCGGGCATTTATTATGGTTTTCCCCCTGAAGAAAGCACTGGGGGCTCTGCCCGCTGCCCACCCCACAGCTCGACCCCCTCGCCAGCAGCCCCAGCCCCATCCCATCTGGTAACTGGGAAGGGAGTGAGAAATAACCCTCCTAATCCCTTATCAGGTTTGTACACTTAAGCCCTCTTTTAAGTGTTCACTTGCTCCCTTTCCAGCGGAATTGGTCGGATGGGAGCAATGAGCCCGACAGGGATCACAGTGGCTCCCCCAGACCCCTCTATGCCTGGACCATGGTGTACATCCCCCAAAACCCCACATTAGCCAGCCCTGGATATCTCATCCTGGTTCTTCTGCTCGGGGTTGCTTCTATGAGACGAAGCAGACCCTGTCTCCTGTTTCCTCCCCATCCCAGTGCTCCCAAAGGCATAACAGTGCCCACCCCAAGGACCCCCGCAATAGCATGGGTTCAGTGTCATGGCCAGGGGCTATTTTAGGGAGGGGGGGGGTTCCTGGGTCACCTTTGGAAAGCTTGCACAGCACAGGAATCTGGCCCAAAGCATTTCAAATATGCCTTGCTGGAGCTCCGAGCCTGCCTTAAGTGGGCAAGGGATTTAGTAATCACACCTCCCATCGTCCTGCCAAGGGCATGGGAGCCCAGCACTGAGAGACACAGAATACTTGCTGAAGGCTGAATGTTGCACAGTTTTCCACCTATCCAAGAAGCCTGCAGTGGGAAAGGAGGGTTGAACCCGGAATGCTGCACCAGCACTGGCTGTGGCTCGCATTGTAGGGAGCTTGTAGGTTTTTCCAGGGGTTATTGGTTGTTTGGATGATAACTTCCATGGGAAACTGCTGTGATTAGTTGATGTACAAAGGGAGACAAGCAGGAAATGGAAAAATTGGATTTTTGAAAGTGCCAAGCACCAGGTGGTTTGGGTTTCACAGCTGTCCCCAAATTACATATATATGTAACAGGGAACCATGGAGATTCTGGGGCAGTAAAGCTACTGAGAAGCTTCATCTAAAGGCTGCAATATGTTTTAGGTGACCCCAATTGTCCTGCTTTGGTTTGGGATTGGAGGAGACACTTTCCAGCTTTTAACCATATTCTGCTTAACCCCTTGAAGTCTGAGGTAAGTGAAGTTAGGGTTGAGAGGAAACATCTCCCAGGCATGGAAAAGCAAGTCATGGTTTTAAATGGCACTTGGGCTTTCCCAGCCCATATCCCAGACACCCCTCTGGCCTCACCAGAATTTGATTGGACTTTACAAGTAATGTTGTTTATCCCCAGATTTACACTTTTTTATAGTGAAAATACACTTCTCCAGCAGTTTTCCTATTGGCCATGGGAATGAAAGGGTGGCAGTGGGTTTCTTCCCCACGTGGCTTTCTCTGCTCCTCCATGAGCAGGGGTACATACACCAGAAGCAGGGTAATCCATCCCAGAAAGTGGGTGACACACTGGAAATGGATAATATATGCTGGAAAAGGTGTGATGCATGTCAGGAAGGGATGACACACCAGGAATGAGGTGATAAACACCAGGGTGGGGGTGACATACACTGGGAGGGAGGTGACACACCAGGATGGTGGCTGTAGAGATGCTTGGAAGAGCATGACACATAAGAGGAGGCAGGTTTCTAGGAAGGGGGTGACAGATATCATTAAGGGAATGACAGACATTGAGAAGGGGGTGACCTAGTGGGAAAGGGGTGACACATGCCAGGAAGGCAGGAGACGGCCAAAAGTCCCAGCCCAGCAGATACAGACAGCACAGGGCAGCCAGGATAGCATTGCTGTGCAGTAGCATGGCCGGATCCTGCAGTTTAGGGTCACTTCATCTATCACACATGAGTACCAACGTGCAGGGCAGCACTGACGTGGAGCCACTGCATCCCTCTGGCAGCAGTACCCATCACCGGTGCTCGAGCTGTGGCTAATGTCCTTTCACCGTGTATTATACAAATCATATAAATAACTCATCCTCAGACTTCAAACATGCCACTTCAGATGTATGGTGGGAGATTACAGAGTTTGTTAAAGCTCAGGTCTTCAATCATCCGGGCAGCTTCGAAGCTGCTCACTAAAATACAGATCAATGCTTCAGTTTTATGGGAGGCTTTGTCCCATGCGACCAGACTCAAATCCCTTATTTTATGGCTTGCTTATACATTCCTGGTGAAAAACGGTTTACATTTTGGGCCCCAGGAGCTCTCCTAAATCAGCTGCCAGGTTTTTGCAGCTGGTAGTAAAGGGAAGCGCTGTCATCGGGCTGCCCGGAGGTGAACAAACGAGCCGCCAGGCACGGGACTGACGGCTCGCCCGGAGCCATACACCAGCTCCATGGCTGCTACTGCGGCAAGGACACTGCTCCGGTGAGAGGACACCGGCCAAAGCATCCGCACAGTGGCATCAGCCCAGCAACAGCATCCGAGGGACCCCGAAGCTTTGGAGACACATGGATGAAAGGGTTAAGCCGTGCTGGACTGCTGGAGAGGAGAGGGATGCTAATCCCTCGGCTCTGGTCCTGCTAATTATTTGCTGATTCAGCTGCTGAGCTGAGCCCAGCCCCAAAGCGGGGCCTTGGCTCTCAGTGCTGGGGATGCTCAGGGCTCAGCATCGCCTGTTTAATATTGAGAGGAAGAGCTGAGCACAGTGCCCAAGCCCTGGCGGCCTTTCTGCCTTGGGGCAGCATGGCACAAGCAGGTTTTGCAGGGAAACTGAGGCACAGGTTATCCCTGGGCAGACCCAATAGAGTTGCGATTTTATCCTGTCTCACCTCCCCACAACACTGCACCCCTTTTCTTCACTGGTGTGCATGATACAGAGGGCTGAGGCACTGCAGGGGACACTCAGAATACCCAGAACTCTAGTAAGGACCGAAGCTGCCACCCTCTGCAATGGCACAGGGACCTGCAGAGACAGTGTACTCCCACCTTTGCCGACCACATCACCTTCCCTCCTTTAGTGAGCACAGCAAGCTCCCAGTGTTTCCTGGCACCAAAGTCCCCTGAGGTCACCCCTAACAAAGTCCCCTCCAGAGTCCATAACCCCTCTGTTGTCAGCTACCACCTTGCCTGGGCAGCTCCAGCACTGAGTTATCGCTGCTGAGCAGAGCACGGTCGGTAGCAGGCGATGGCCATAACTCCTGCCTGTACAAACACCTCCTCACCCGGCTCCTTCCCGACGGCACCGTGACGGAAAGCAGCTGCCCTGCTGGAGAAGGGACCCGCAGGCTGCGGGCAGCAGACCTGGAAAGGAACCTGATGGATGAGAGTGGGTGCCTTGTGCTGATGGGGTGAGGAACACAAGCGAACCTGAAGCGATGTTTGGATGTGGTATTATGGGACCCATTGAGCACACAGCTTTAAGCTCCTGTTGCTTCCCACTGAGGATGCTGGCACGGGAGCACAAAGCCCCATAGGAAGGTGTTGGCTGGCTCGCTCCCTGGCTCTCCTGCATGAGGAGGTTTGTCTCCTCATGGGGTTACCGCAGGTTTTGCCCCAGTGTGCCCATTCCCCAGTGACTGAAACTGGCCCCACAAACAATGCGTTTTCTCCAACAAGTCCCAAAGCAGAGAGTGGAGCCACTGCTTCCCAACAGGGATGTCCCAAGGTACCTAAATCTGTAATGGGATGGTTGGATGAGATGGATTTTGAATTGCAGCTGGGCTGATCTCCTCCATCTCCTCCCCAAGTGCAATTCATTGGTACTCAGGTGGCATCCCAGAAAAACCTATATCAGTGCCGTGGTGCTGGTCTCCTGCTACCGTTATGGCTGGTTCCCTGTCCTTCAGTCCAGTGATGGCCAAGTCAAGGCTTCAGTAAAATGCCAGCTAATCTTATCCCACCCTCTTTAAACGAAGCTGAATTTCCATCTCAAGGAAATCAGGCAGCTTCTTCCTGCTTCCAGCTATGTAGTGGATGGTTGGGGTTTTTTTCCCTGTTGCAAACAGGTAGCGTCATGAGGAAAAGTTAAAAAAAAATCCATATACATCTTGCTTTGAAAATGCTGTAAATAAATCAATTCACTCCCAGGGATAAGTTCTGCCTTCTCTTTGCGGTTGACTCCTGCCAGTGCTAATTGGAGCCAATAGGCACATGATGAGGGGAGCAACCCCCTTTACAGGCAACACTTTAGCCTGGCGAGCATGTTTACAGCTTTCTTTCAAAGCCGTAAGGAGGAGGGATCTGTCATAAACCCTGGCAGCTTTTGCCGAGCAAACAGTGCTGCTGGAATATTTGAAACCCAGCGTTTGGGCAGAAAAATATAGAAAACACATGTGTTTCCATGTGAGCTCTGCTGCTGCTCAGAGCTGGAGTTGTGGCAGTGCAGAGCAGCCAGGGAGCATGACAGCCAAGGTGATGAAGAGACATCTCTGGCAGGGATGGGGGACCAAGGCCTGAGGGAATGAGTGGACATGAGGACCCCCAGGACTCCCACCCTGCCCATGGAAGGGGGTCTGTATAAGCTCAATGCAGGGCTCAAGGAGACATATTCCCTTTACTATGCTTCTACAACGAGTCCTCCAACTTTTGGGGTGCTTGAAGACAGTGATTTAGAAGAAAACCATTTTCCCAGTCAATGAAAGACTTGGTGTTGGTTTGTTTTGGTTTTTTTTAAGAAAGAAATATCTTGGGGAAACCATAGAGGTTAGTAAAGATGTCTTCAGGATTACTTTTATCTGAAGAAAATAAGGAGAGATTTCCTGGCATTAAGGATGCCAATAAGGTTTGTAGGAAAAGTACAGTGCAGGGGTAGGAGGAGCAGTGCTCTGGGTGTGGATGGGGTGGCCCTGGCCGCATGGGCTGGAGGAGCAGCAGGACTGACTGCAGGACACTGCATCTCCTGCTACACAACCACCTCATCTCACACACAGGGATAAACTAAGCACAAATAATTAGTAATAAATCAGGTTTTCCTTGCACAAACCCCCGTGACAGTGCCCTTTGCCAACCCCTCCCCTGCACACAGTAGCTAGCTCTGATTTCCCACCCTCCGCAGGGTTAGGACCTTTCTGTCCCAACAGGACAGGGAGCAGGAGGCTGGCAAGGCTCCAACAGGGGCACGGCACTGCCACAAGCCTTCCCCTAAAGATGAATGGCTGCCAGCTCTCTTAATCCAGCCACTTTGGAAAAATTGTTTGTTCTCATCCTGTTTGAAACAGCTTCAAAGTGGCTCCAGTCTAGACTGTGCCAAGATAAATTACAAACCCAAAGTACTGATATAAACCATAGGGGAAGGAGTCATTTGCTTTAATGTAATTAAAACAAGATATCATAATGTATGTAAGTAGGTATATGTGCAGGCATGCTCTCTGCTGGCAGGGCAGCAGGGAAGGCGATCAAGCAAAATGCCACCAACAAAACCAACCCCACCATGGTGTGGGATTCTGCCCCCTTTAAAGAGGGCTTGAGCAGGGAGACCACGCCCCCCAGCACTCAACAGCCAATCAGGTGTGGCAGGCACTGGGGAGGGTCCTGGCTAGGCCCCTGCCCAGGATGTGCTGAGCTCAGCAGTTCTGCAGGGCCGCAGGGGAAG
>JBCJKH010044857.1:0-14605 GCA_039877255.1 Loriculus beryllinus
CATATACACAAACATATGTATGCATGTGTGTGTTTATTAAAGTTTAAAATGCAGGTAGTGAATAACGCAGAGATTTGGAACTCTTTTGTCTTTATTACCATATGGGATTAATTTAAAAAGGTATTTCTGCAATATATTTATATAAATCATATTTGTAATGTTAACCTAGCCATTTTTAAGAGATGTCTTTTGAGCATTAAAATGTGCCCATCTTGAACAAAACAGTGGTTCCTGAGAAGTCTCTTAATGTTTTGGCTAAATGGCAAAGTTTTCAGTGGAAAGAAAGCATCCATCATGTCATACCTGTAGGTCTATACATATCCCTATTTTGTGAAGCTTACTGAAAATTATTAAGCAAACAAGCTTTATGTGTTAGGAGAGAGAGAACTGTGAGCTTTTGGAGAATTGCCGCAAAGCCCGTGAACAAGGACAAAGTTGGGAAGCAAAATGCCATCAAGCAGAAGCAGATCATAGCTCTATTAGACTGGTACTGATCAGTGCAGAGTCTGAGAACTGCAGGTTGAAAGAGAAAGTGGATTCCCTTGAAAGATTGATGGAGCAAGTAAGTTGAAATTGTTCTTTCCATAGTTCATAGATCATAGTGAAATGATCTGGTAGTATTTTAAGCCTGCAACTGTTTGATAATGCCATTTTTCATATTTAGAGATATTTGCAACAATAAGCTGTACTTTTTGAGTTTATTTAATGACATGACTAGAACTCCACTAGTCACACTTGGAAAAAAAATCTTAAAAAATAGTTGCATATTTCAAGGAAATAAATATGCATTATAAATTATAAAATGCTCTCATGTGTGGAATGACAGAAGGCATAATGTTGCACACAACTCCACAGCATACCTGAAACATACCTAGTGCTTTACCACCTTTGCATTTCAGTTGCTGCTTTTCTTGCTTCTACGTTTTCAACCTTCTTTTCACTGCTTTAGATGTCCCAAAGAGCATCTTCCCACCTGAAAATCTGCAGAACTTGGAGAGAAATGCACAGCATGGCTTTAGAAATACATTACAAACATATAAGCTATCACGTGGTTTTCAATTGTTGCAGTTTTTGTTGCAGATCATCTCTGCTTCCTATATATTGTGTATGCTAGGAGGGCTAGCCATGCACATTAGATACTCAAAAGGGACTAAACTGCTGCTGTTCAGAAAGTGAATAAGAACATAACAGTAGCAAAACAACACAGGAAGATTGTGTGGCAGATTGATAATTTAAAAATATAATAAAACTGGTACAGGGTCCTAGTTTGTACAGTGAGCCTCAAATGAACAGAGATTTCATAGAATCATAGAATGGTTTGGATTGGAAGGGACCTCAAATATCATCTAGATCATCTTGAAAGATATCTTAGATTTTACATTTAGTCACTAAGCAAGCAGAATAGCTGAAGTAGTTCATTAGCAAAGAAATTTGACATGAACTTTAGAATGCTTGACTGTTTTAGGAAGTATCAGTATCTCTTAAATAAATTTCCTTAATTTTCCCTGAAAATCAATTTCGGTTGAGCTTGTTTTTTACAAACCCTGCAAAATTAGTGTCTGATAGGCAATTTTTAAGAACTCAGCTTGGATAGACTCTGAAAAATAGTTCATACATACTCAGGTTACTTAGATATTTCCAGTATGATTCTATCACTGTCCTTTCACATCCTTTCTTCCAGCTGAGTTTCTTGCTCTTTACAGACTTCTAGCATTCTTTTTTAACCTTATTGCCTTTTCCAAACACCATGGCTAAAGCTGCTAATTTTTTCATACCTTTCAATCAGCAGAGTTTTATCAGCTATGTATAACCTTCAGATAGGGCTTTTATTTTACATAGTATTCTAATGCAGAAGTCTGCAGTACTAGATTGCAGCATATATATGTATTAAGAAATGGAAACTAAACCTGATGCTGAATCATATTTTTCTTTCAGTGTTTCTAATACTGTTTATTTTCCTATAACTTATGCTGTCTACAGTTTTCAGTATTCTTTTGATCTGAAATACAAAAGCAGAATATCAAAACTGTTTATTGGCAAAAGAACTAGATTTTTGATTGACAGAAAATTGAATCTTTCAGACTGAAGAAGCCTTTTAGTTTAGTACACAAAATGTTTTGCGTTTTGCTTTGGAAAGTGAAAAATGTTCTCTCCTCTCCCCTTGAGATATGACCTGAGTTCTCTCATCTCTTCTTTGTTTGAACACACAAATGGTTCGCACACAAAATGCAGATACTGGTTTGTTATACCAGATGTAATTTCCTGCACTTTGCCTCAGCAAAATGTAAATCGTCTTTAATGACTCTGTCTACAGAATCCATTGATCCATATATTTCACACCATTTTGTCGCTAGTATCAAACGCATTTATATGCATTGTGTGAATTTATTAATCTGACACAGGATTTTGACTAAGGGCAAATATAACGCTAATTATCCATCTTAGAGTGAGGGCAATTTTTGATCACTGATTCCAGACTTCCTCTTTTCTTTTTTCTTTTTTAAAGGTTATTCTAATATCCAGTGATCTTAACTAACACATCTAAAACTTTTAAATATTTGTTTAGCTGCAGAGCAAGTGTGAGTCATCCTATTCTGAAATGGAGCTGCTGAGAAAACAACTGGGAAATGAAAGAGCAGCTATGAAAAACCTGGAATCTTTGCTTGTGTCCAGTCGTGAGAAAGAACTTCAGTCACAGATAGCAAAGCAAGAAAAAGACTCTACAATTCAGTTGCTCAAGGAACAGCTTTCTGCAGCAGAAGATAAACTGTGAGTAAATGACCAGGAGAATATTGCAAAGTTCTTTTTCCATTCTTCCCAGTTGTATAGGCAAACAGATATGGGTTTATATCTAACTGCATTTTCAAATGGCCAATGTATGTTGGTTATCTTAAAAAGCAGAAAACACCAAAAACCTTCTTGATTCCTCAGCTATACCCTAACAGACTTTTCTGTGTAGTGTTTTATTTCACTCAAAAAATGTTCTTGATCTCATTTGAATGGTACAGTTGCCCTTTTAATTTTGGATAATCATATTTCTTAACATACCTGGAGGATTATGGTTACTATCTAATTAAAGTGTATGGGCTTTACAGTGCTGTGCAGAGTCGAGATTTTACTCAGCTCAGAAGTAGAGCAGCTCAGCTAGAGCTGGAACTGGATATGACCAAAAGACAGCTGGGGACTGAGCGTACTGAAAGGCAAGTGTATGTTTTTGTATTGTGTTTCCTGCATCTAATTGGGGTGAAATGCAATACAGTACTAAGACTAATTAGCAGGATAAACAGCAAAGTTCGACTTTGCTTTGCCGTACATCTCCTGTGTGTTCAGAGGCTATTCATGTCACTAAGTTTAGTCTGTTCAGCTGTCTAAATTAGCTGTCTAGATTCCTTTTATAGCCAGCAGAATGAAACACTGAGATAAACTGCCCTCTGGAACTGATGGATTTATGGTGGGATGGATTACTTTCCTGGGCATGCTCATCTGTCTTCACTCACTGATACTGATGCCTGTCTTGATCCATAGGGGAAGTCTAGGTGACTAGTTGGCTATAAATGTGATTTATTGACTACTACTTTGACAATGTGAATGGCAACCTTTGGCTACACCTGTACTAGTAAACTAACCCAGGTCAGAGCATTGACTTGAGGGGTACACACAATGCATATTTGTCCATACAGTTTAATTGTTAGTACACATGAATGATTTTGGCCAGCAGAAGCCAGCATTCTACCGTGTACTACCTGAGGCACAGGAAGTATTTGGGATGGTTCCCAAATGACAGTATGGCCGAAGTAATGTGGGCTGGTTGGTTTGGGTTTTCTTGCTGCTGCTGTTGTGGGATTGTTTGGTTGGTTTGGGGTGGTTTTTTTTGTTTTTGTTTGGTTGGTTGCTTTTTTGTAGGTTTTGATTGGTTGGTTGGTTTGTTGGTTTGTGGGTTGTTTTTTTATGGGAAGAGGATACGTACAAGCTGTTTAATTTGATTTGGCTACAGTGTCAGAGAATAGTCACTGGCTTGCTTCATAAGTGAGTTTATCTATGTAGTCCTGGTGCTTTCAATAGTTTTTTTATCTGTGAAACAGTAGTACTTCTCTATTTCATGGGTATATTGAGTATAAAACATTACAGTACCTGGCATTATTTTGAGTATATAAATGAGATGGCTAAAAGAAGTAGTTTGATGTGATTGTAGCACAGATCTGAGAATCAGGTGTCTTGTTTAATTGTAGGAAACTACTTTGTTATTACTCCATTTTTCATAAGTACAGATGAAGGTTTCAGAGGGAACATCTCCATACCTGAGGTTAGATCTTTTAAAGATGGATTTCTGAAGTGTCTCAGTATATGTTTCAGTTTGAAATTAGATTCTGCTTTACCCTGAAGTATTTCTCTTCTACTTCAAGAGAATTACAAACGTAATTAGAATCATAGAATAGAAGAATAGAATGGAAAGGACCTTAAGGTCATCAAGTTCCAACCCCCTTGCCATAGGCAGGGACACCTCACACTAGACCATGTCACCCAAGGCTCGTCCAACCTATCCTTGAGCACTGCCAGGTATGGAGCATTCACAACTTCCCTGGGCAACCCATTCCAGTGCTTCACCACCCTAACAGGAAAGAACTTCCTCCTTATATCCAGTCTAAACTTCTCCTGTTTAAGTTTGAACCCGTTACCCCTTGTCCTATCACTACAGTCTCTAATGAAGAGTCCCTCCCATCATCCCTATAGGCCCCCTTCAGATACTGGAAGGCTGCTATGAGGTCTCCACGCAGCCTTCTCTTCTCCAGCCTGAACAGCCCAACTTTCTCAGCCTGTCTTCATATTTGAAAAGAATGAAGAAGTGTCACTATTTTAAGGTGGGTACCTTTAGATTTATCTCTTAGATGTAACCACCTTCCAGTGGTGGGGAGCTGAAAGTGGTTTTGTTCTCCACAGCATAGGGAATGAGGTCAAGGCCAAAGTTTTGGTCACATTGCACTGAGTGTCCAGGAGGTATCAGACTACCTGATGCAGCAAGGATTGTGTTCAAAGTCACATCTAGTTTTCAGATGCATTAAACCTGTGCTTACACAACTCACCAGATCAGTGTGATTTATTTGTATGCCAGAGTGACCACTAATCTCTGTAGCCTACAGCTAGCCTTATTTATGAAGGGTTGTTTTAATGATGACATTCCATAACCATCCTGGCTATCCCACTCAGGGCCTTTTGTGCTTTCCTGCATGTTAAAATCATGAGATAGTATCTTCTTTTTCAAACCCTTGTTGTAGCCATGTAAGACCAGACTCCTTTGTCTTTTATCCTGCCTGGAGACTGGTCAGAGCCCCTAGGGAAGGGGTTAGAACATTAGAGTGGTTTTGGGGCAGTGATTCTTAATGTGGGATAATGACTTCACCAGCATGAGCTGCTTGGATTGAAAGAAATCAAATTCATAATTGCTCCAATTGATATTGTTATGTGCTGGAGGGGAGCCATGGGGACAGCCATGTAAAGGAAAGCAGGGTATGTGAAACAAACAACTTTGTTTCAGAGCCAAAGTGAGAAGCTGTTAAGTAAAGGTGGCTGCTGCAAATCTGTCCTTCCCTAAGCTGATCTCTGTGTGAAGAGGAAAAAGAGCCACAAGCCTGTTCCAGAGGAATGTGTGGAAAAATCATGGAGGAAAAGTCTTACAAGCAATATTCAACAAACCAAGCTGGTTCTTGGCCAGGCTCTCTAAGGCAGATGGTACTGTTGATTGCAACAACTGTAACTGAAAAAGAATCAGAAGACAAAGGGATAGCTGACAAATACTTAAAGATTGTTACCATCTATTGAACCAAAATTTCTACTACTTTGCTTGGGAGAGAGAGCTTTGTAATAGGACTTCTTTACCTGCTCTTCATTATTGGATGGGAAAAATGATATTTAGACATTTCTGTAAAGATCAAGCTCCTGAATGGCAGCAATGTGTCATAAAATCCTTAAGCCTGATGGATTTGCAGCCCCTCATCTTTTTTTACCTGAGCAAGTGGGCTGTTTGTTGATCCTTCCTCCTTCCTCCTTGTGGCTCTGCAGCCTGATGATATCCTCAGGTTTGCCATTCTTAAACATCAAAAAAATGGGTGAATGTGGAGAGGATATCTTCACTTCCTAATCTGTGTTGCTGTTTCATCTGAAATTTAGCAAAAATACTTGGTCTGAGTTAAGCAAACAAGTGTATTTGAATGAATCTACAGGTAGATAGGAATGGAGAGTATAAAAACCACTTTTTTCTAAAAAGAGAAGGAGGTTTCCATCAGAACTGATTACAACTCTGATTACAGATTGCAGGTGACTGGGATCACTGAATTCATCTCTCTGAATCCTAATAAGAAGATAAGACCATAATGGGATACCAGAGGACAGAGATAGTCATAGGCAGCAGAAAAGCAGATACTGAGTCTGATATGGTAAGTGACATTAGAATAAGATTATCTTTCCTGTCATGTACCTGCTAAGCTGAAGCACCTCCTTTGGCTGGTTCTCTTGGCTTTGCTGTCATTCCCACCATGAAGTGAAACTTTTGGATGAGCAAACAGGCAAGAAAATGATACAAAAAAAAAAAAAAAAGGCAAACTAATTGGTAATATCTCTGAAATACTGTGAAGTCTGGGCTTCCAAATTTCTCCTTGAGAAGGGGACAAACATTTCTTCTGACCAAACATCCTACTCTCCCAACACGGGAGCAGTGGGAAGTTGATCTGACTGATCTGAGCGCTGTGTGGGAAGGCAGGTCCTCTGGGATCGTTTCTCTGGAACACACTTTGGTGTGTGTTACTGACACTGTGGCTTAGCAAGGACTTGGGAAGCTGTGCACAGAAAGAAAGAACTAGCTCCACAGCTGAGAGTGTGAGGGAATCCATCCCCAAATTAACAAGAGTGCATATATCAATTCAACAAGGAGACTCCATCGTACACACAGATGAAAATACACACTTGCTTGGCAATTGTTTTGAGCTGTGAGCTCTGTTCATTTCAGAATGCATAATCATGCCTAAGTGTCTTTAATCTCTTTTTCTCTTTCTCTCTTTCTTAGTATTCCTAAGAGGGTTTTCCTTAAGCAGGACCATACCGAGATTTGCTGCAATTATCTGGCTAAGGTGGTCATGGCTTCTTTTGTGCTTAATTACTCTGCAGGACACCAGAGTGCCTAAACTGATTTTTCCCAGATATGGGCATTTAGAGGTCTCTGGTAGATACCAGCTCATGTGATGTCATGCCTGCAGTCCCTGTATGGATTCCAATCTATGAGTGCTCTCATTTCTTGTTGAAATTTTCTTTACTGTATTCTTTCAGCTTCTCCTAGAAAGCAACTGGTTGAAAAATGTCAGCTGGAATGGGGTTATTTTGGGTTTTATAAAAGCAAAATTATGCCAAAATTACAGGTTTAGTGACATTTAGAAAGGAAACAGACATTTGCATTGAAGAGGTTGCATAGGTGCATGACACTTCCGGGGTTTAAAAATAAATTGTATTTTATCTTGAACTGACAATATTCAGGAAAGACCTGAGAATAAATTTTCTTTTTAAAGAATGAGTACTTTGATTACCCAAAAGTATTTAGTATTCTTTCCCAATATGAAGGAAATAAAAGCCAAGAGGTATGATGCCTTTACCTTTCTCTGACATTGTCTTGTCTTTGCCGTCATCATATTTCTGTCTCACTGGATTTTCTCATCTCCCCATGAACTTGCAGCAGCATTGTCTGGAAGGTATGGTGACAGGGCCAATTCTATTTCAACCGAAAGGCAAAATAATGCTAGACAATGGAGTTACAACAAGGAGGAGCTTGGCTTGCTCTCCTGATAGTATTTAGAAACAACTACTGCTGTAATCAGTCTCTAGCTGCTGATTAATTTTATGTGACTGAAATTTTTACATTTCCTTCTAAATGATTTGGCTCAAATTTTGCATTCAAAATTAAATTTTAGTTGACAAATATCCCTAAATATTTACCATCTCAGCAGCAATTACAATTTTTAAAGAGTTCAGCTTCCAAACCTTCGAGTGCTAAGAGTTTTGAATTGCAGGAGACTGATTTCTCAAATGGGT
The DNA here is from genome assembly GCA_039877255.1 of Loriculus beryllinus. Classification (NCBI taxonomy): domain Eukaryota; kingdom Metazoa; phylum Chordata; class Aves; order Psittaciformes; family Psittacidae; genus Loriculus; species Loriculus beryllinus. The sequence continues at coordinate 8,074 of JBCJKH010044857.1, forward strand.
TCCATTCACAAACATACCAATGCCTGTACATGTAGAGAACAGATTTACTTTTTCTGAGTTCCAATGTCACTACAGCTCTTCACTGCCATTGGTTCAACTGGTATATCCAGTCTTGGGTATGTAATGTCTCAGCTTTGCATCTTGTAATCTTGAGTCTGATAAGGTTGGAAATCTTTATAAAATATGGATGGATATATCTAAAAGTTTAAACTATTTTTAAATTTCTGATATTCTGTACTCTCATCTCTTTCTGGGACAAGTGAATTCTCTCCACTAATTCAGTGGATATCATTTAGCCCAACTTGCATTTGGCCCTGCAGAAGTCACAGATCTTCCCTGGCAGACCTTAATCAGATTGTGGTCACTGTTTGTTTTGGTAAGGGGACTAATGCTAAGCCAAGTGACTACAGCAATTTACCTGTGATAAAATCATCCTTTACACTTCTTTTCTTTCTTCTTTTATTATTTTTTAATAATCAGTACCTTTAAGGTGTTCCAAAGCCTTCATTAAGCTGCAGCCTTCAGCCTTAGGAACCACAGTCACTGGCAATGTTTGCATTCATACCAATCACCTTATTATTGAAGGATCACCTTCATTTATTCTCTCCCCACATTTTATTCCATTAATGCATTGCATTACTGTGGTCAACAAAAAGTCTCTATGGACTGGGAAAGTGGCTTCCTAAGTCAGTCTTTGAAAATACAGCCCTTAGAGTAAGGTTTTAGGTTTGGGTTTCTTCTTCTTTGTTTGTTTTTTTTGTTTGTTTGTTTAGTTGTTGTGTGGTTTTGGGTTTTTTTTATGGTATATAATAATTGTAAAGCAGTGGAGCTTTATTTGATAGTTTCAGAAGATGTTTTGACTCTGGTGCCCAAATCTGAGGCACTGATAGAAAGATAGAATGAAAACACAGAAATCAGCCAGTATATTTTTAATAGGAATAGTGTCAAGAAATAAGCCAGTTGTTAATGGTATTTTTGGTGATTATGAGATTAAATCCTATTTAAACGTAAGGTGGAAAAGGAAAATTCAGTGTTTATTCTGAAATATGGTACTGTTCTCTACATAGCTGGAAGAGACTGGAAGTTTTCCCTTTCTGAAGAATAGTTTTCTTATCACATATTATCAATATAAATTCAATTTTCAGAGTAGCTGTAGTCCCAGAATAGTACAATCTCCAAAATAACAGCTTTCTGCTTTCTCCTTGATAGTCTAAACTCCCAGTCCTGCTGGTGCATCAGAATGTGTGGTGCAAAGCTACCGTCTCCTTGTACTGGCTAGGAGCATTTCAACTATAAATCACGAAGGAACAGTCTGTACTATCTAATCACTTCTTTGACCTGAGTATTGCTCTGACTGTGAGAGACTATGATTTATAGTCTGACATCAAAGTGCAAAAGAGGTCCATGTGATACCTCCAAGTTTAACAAACCCAGTTGTGTTTTAGTTGATCTATTTCTAGAACTGGGTCTTTCCGTATCACTTGCCACTTCCTATGGAAAAGGGTGATTATGTGAGAGTCAGACACCAAGGCAACTCCTGAACATCAGACCTTGTGCCTTATGTTAGAGAAGGGCAGGGTTTCTGGCTCTTTTCTTTAATTACTGTCATGAGAGTAGGGTAAAATATGTGATCAGCACGCTAAAAACCTCCATCACTTGCTGGGTATGGTACAGCACTTTGAAATCCTGGGATGGGTTAGAGAAGGAGCATCTCTTGACATGCTGTTTTTATGACATGCTGTTTCTAATCCACAGAGGAATATGAATGCCACACAGATGGGGCAAGGTGTCATTTCGTTTTCTTCATGGACTGTTCACCCTTCCCTCTCCTTCTCTTGTGAGTTACATCAAAGTCCTGCTTAGCTTATGCCAGTAAAACCTTTCCTAGCTGGTTTGCTTTTTCTTCCAGCTCCTAGTCCTTCTCCATGTTTTCTGGCCTTTATTGAATTTGCCTTCTCTCTTCGTTTGCATTGCACCCTACACTTGTCTGTCGTTTGTACCGGTCTTTCTGGTTTTTAATCCTTTCCTCCTAAATCTGCATCTTTAATACCTTCTTCATGAATTATTGTTTTTCACTCCTTTTCCATCCACATGTTTTCTTACAGATATGTTTTATTCAGAAAGTCTTCCTCTGTGCAGTCCCTCAAATGCATCTTTGGCCTTCTGTGTCTATTATTTCTGACATGCTGAATGTGCTTACTTTAATGTCCATATTCTGTTGACAGTCACAGTGACAGAAACCTGGAAGGACTCCACTATTTCTTACCCATATATTTGCAGCTGAGAGATGGGTATCTTAAAGCAGAAAAGCTCCTTGTCATTCTGTAGTAAAATTAACAATGTTTGTGTTGCTCTGGACCTACCATAATTTTTGTTAGGTTTGTTAGGAAATGAACAATTTTTTTCATTACTGTCAGATGTCACATAATGACCAAAAAAATGTTTCCTCATGTCTGGTCAGGCTTGACCTGAACCTTAAGGTTTAAAAGTGATTGAGGTTAAAGCAAGAACCACTGAATAGTTTGCCAATAGCTTGCCAAATCCAACCTGGTGTTACTCCTGGTTTATGCCAAGACTGAATTGAGTCCACCATCAATAACAATGCACAGATGTCCTTTTAATGAAATAAAGTACCATTTCTTCCGTTGTTTTATTTCCACAACCACATCAGAAAAGGGGGTATGTTTTGAAGCTAAATCACATTGTCAGGCTGAATACTAATTATACAGCTTAAGTAAGTGCAAAATAGAAACAGATTGTAAACTATAAAAGCTTTTCCCTTTAAAAACCCTTCCATAACTACACTGCTGAGTTTGATACCTTCTCTTAATTTGCAGCCTTATTCAGGCTTGAGTTATATTCTTTTGTTCTAGGGCCAGTGTAGCCTTGTGGGTTCATTAGATGCATAATTTCTGATGTTTATTCATCTCTTGTGTCTCTGTCCTGTTTTCCTTTTACTGGTATGTATGCCAAGTTTTTCCAGTCTCTCAGTCCTATTAGATTTTTGCTGCACCTCTTCCAATTCAAGTTTATCTTTGCTATGGAATTATTTATTGCTACAAGAGAGAAAAAGGGAGAAGTAATACTACTGGCAATAGTAATATTACTACTGCCAATAGTATAATACTGCCATAATGCAAATATGTATGTAGGTCTATGCAAGTTTTGTCTAGTACAACCGTCATTGTCCTTGTCTAACTTGCCACATTAAGAATATTGTGAGACCAGGCTTTAGCAAGGTAAACTCTGTTACTGCTTCTTAATTCTAGAAGTTAGCTCTTCAGTTACTTAGATTCAGAGCAACTGTGCTGTATATAGGATCAGGATGTCTGTAGTGGGGCCTAGCACTCATTCTTGCTCAGCTTATGTAGAGCATCTGGTCATACTGATTTCCTAGGTGTTGCCAGTACTCTACTAGAGAATTGCCTATGATGGCTTACAAAGTGTTAGGGTTGAAAAACTGCCTTGATAGGACATAGTGACAGGTTCTTGCAGATGCATCACATATCTGAGGACTTGTACTAAACTATACTAAAGAGAAAAGATAGATCATGAAACAAGCCACTCAACAAATAATGCATATTCAAGTTGTAAAGTGTAAAATAAATGAAATCCTTATGAATACAGGGGGCTTGCTACCAACAGTAGAATCTAAGCCTGAATAGTGCTACATATATGGACTCTTGAAGATACAGACCTGTGTTTCATTGGCAGAAATATTAGATGTACTTAAGTGTATAGGTTGATATTAATTAGAAAAATGGTGATTTGTAAATAGCAAAAGCAGTCCTCCCTTTTCTTGTGATCCACAGCAAAATTCTTTGAACTTCAACAAAACAAGGACTGTCCATTACTGTAACAGTAGCCATACCAACGTAACTAACACATAGAAGAATAAAAAGCCCAGGTAATCATTTGATTAAATTTTCTGTCACTTCATGCTTATTTCAGCAAAATAAATCTATTTTTTCCTGATTTAAGATGAAGTAGTGCATTGTTGACCAGAATGGGTCTTCACAACTTGTTATTATGTAGGAAATCCAACCAACATTGGCAGATGTTTTTCACCATTTTTTTTCCTTAGATAATTGAGGAGCAGTATGCAAAAATGCTTTTTATTTTTTAATTTCTAACAATTTCCTTGCACATTCTTGTGCTGCTTTCCAATAAATGGTGCTTTCATCAAGTAGAAACATCTGAGAACTGAGAAATACTTCAGTCCTTCAATGCCTGTCTGTGGCAAAGATTTGGAAAGATAGCTGAGGTCTTTTCTTTAGCAATAGCTAAACAGCACTCAGGCCCTTTCTTGGCACCCTTTGCCATCTGAAAGAAAGGCCTTATAGCACATCCTGCAAGAGCTGCCAAGAACTGTGTGCATTACACTGAGCTAGTAACTTTATCTTCTGGAGAGATGGCTCATTAGCAATTTGGATGTACAGAGGGCTAAATCCCTTTCTGAGGCTGTTATTTGGACACATTTCACTGACACTAAATGTGACCTAGCAGCTAATCTTTGATTTAAGTGGGTTAAACAGATGTCAGAGGAAAGACAGTACCAAGCTGCAAATATAAAGAGACTGTGAGCTTGCTCAAATGCTACTTTTCCTTCTGTTCATGATATTGAAGAGAAAGGATAGACGCAGTATCTAGTAAATCTGGTTTAAAAGCTGGAAATCAAATTAAATACATTTATAGTACTTGTCTTTCACTCTGCTTTTTATTTCCTTGGTTTTCTCAATGTTAATTCAACACCAGATTTTTTTTTTTTACAATTTCTTTCTGGGTAACACCTTACATCTGCTATGAGGGAACAAATGACTATAATCTTTAGTGCTTAGCAGGCTGAAAGTCACTGAGAAAAAAACAGTTTTTTATGTCATGAGTGTAAGAAAAAGAGAATAGGATCTCCATAGTTCCAGAAATAGTGTTTGCATCACAGAAAGGGAGATAGTCCTGTTAGTTTCTAGATGTGCCTGGACACACTCACATCTTATAAGCATAACTGAATTGCAACAGTCTTCACTGGACCTCTGCACTGCTTGGCCTGCCTGGTTCACACTGGAAAAGTAGGCATGGAAGGAACAGTTGGTGCTGGAGGTTTTAAAGAGATGTAATTCTTAAGAAAGATGAGTGTGAAGCCACAGAACTGGATAAATACAGTTAGAAGGAGGTCTGCCATGGAGTTCAAGGCTTTAGTCTGATGCTTTGTCATTGTGGCCAGTCCCTCTGCCTGGGGCACCTCACCTTCACCATCAGCTAAGATGTGATATGTAGGGAGGAAGCAGAGGACAGCAAAACCTTAGATACCAGCTCTGTTTTGAAGATGATATTCGAATTTTCACATTTAGTTCTGAGAGAGATTGGCTGAGAAAGGAAAGAAGCTGCTGAGCTTGCTAGAGACCTACATAGGAGAATGTGGTCTATGAGTTGCTGTTTTGGCAACCGTTATTAGACATAGCCCATAATTACTTCAGTAGCTATAGAGGCCTATAATTTGCTTTTCATTACTGTATTAGCAAATAGTACAGGAACCAAGAAAAAAAAAAAAAAAAGGTGAATTTCTTTCAGTCCTGTTCTTTGCAACTCCAGGAAGGCAAAAATATTTGGACAAAAACAAATTATGCAATAATGAGCCCCCAAAAGCCACATCATGAGACTGAAGGGAAAATAGCTATTCTAGATAACAGAAAGCTGGCTTCTAGTGTAGTCCTGTATGGGAATAATAGACTCTTTCCATTGTAACTTTAAAATATTAATTCAGAGCTGTTCTTCTGATGCATCGTGATAGATGCCAGGAGTGGAGATTGCTCCAAGTGTGAGTCAGATAATAAAGCAATTTCTGAGCTGTAGCAGCATTGCACCTTTCCTTTTGTTTCCTCTGAGAGATACTGTAATGCTGCATTATCAAGATTGACCCTTGCAGCCCAATATTTTATTTTTAAATCATCCTTTAACAGAATTTGTGAATCCAGAAGGGGACATCTCTCATCGCAGGCGAGTCTCCTCAAGAATCTGAACAGGAAAAAACTGCATGCATTTTCTTACCTTGAATCTCAAACAATGGAAAGAAATCAGTGGATTTCTTGACCTCTTATTCTCACTGAGAAACTTCTATAAACACTAATGAACATTTAATTGCTATTGCTGTCTTGGTGTGTAAAGCTTCAGACAGCAGTTCCTCCAGAATCAATAAAAGCAGGCAATCTACTGCAGTTTATCTGGTGGTTATTTTTCAAAGATACTTACAAAGCTTGAAAAAATTTAACGCTCCATTTTGAAGGTGGAAAAGCTGGAAGAGCTCTTCAAGATGCTTTCACAGCATGTAAAAGGGACAAAATATTGGGATTCAATGTTTGCCTCCCTGCTGCTTCGTCAGCTGCCAAGCCACGGAGGGAGCATGAAGATGGCTTCCTTCCATTAGCAAAGCACAGGAGACTGTACAAGTGCAGCTTCCCATAGGAGTCACAGAAGGAGGAAACAGGTCAGCTAAACTGAGGGAAGGCAGTAAACGGTGATAAAATCCCCGTATTTG
>JBCJKH010044859.1:0-33598 GCA_039877255.1 Loriculus beryllinus
ATCTGCTTATAGACTGTAAAAACACCTTTGACTGAGCTTTAGATTTGTACAGAGATGGCTTGGAATTTTGATTTTATTTTTTTACTATTCTCACTTCATGGAGATTCAAAAATGTTCCCTTTGTTCTGGGAATCAGTTGCATAAAACACTAAGTAGCTTATTTTGACCTTGAATTGAATCTGAACACCTTACTTCTGTGGAACTTTGTAGTAGGACTGCAACAGCAAGGAGCCCAAGACTGGGCATGTGTTTTATTAAAAAGCATTAGGAAATGGTGATTTAGGGAAATACAAATTTAAAAACAGTAACATTTTCAACTGTGAAACTACATTTGATTTAATGACAGAACAGGCTGCTGATAATTAGTTTTTCCTAAAAATACGTTATTTGCTTTCCTAAAAGTAGCAGAACAAGCATCTGTACTGATGTATACATGCACACTTTACTGTTCCAAAAGGGTGCATTAGTAGTTTTTTAATAAGCAAAATGGATTTGCAGTATCTTTTTTTTAATTAAAAGCATTTAAATAAAACCAAAATTGTTAGTGGTTTGGCATCTTGTGGAGAAGATACAAGCCTGCATATTAAGGGTAATATAGAGATTGCCAAGCTTGCAGAGAACTTTGTATGTGATGACCCTGCTGTTAGTGGGTTTGGAAGGATGTTTTTGTTTTTTTCCAGCTGTCTTTTTTATGTAAAATATTAAACGCTCTTCAGCTGGTCAGTAGCCCATGGTTGTTGACAGTTTGAAGGTATTTTCTTTGCTTTTTCATTTTTGTAACTGGCATCTTCCAACATCTGTACTTCAGAATAATTGTGAATTCCTCCTTTTTTGCATGTCTGTACAGGTTGCAGACCTGGGCTGGACCCATTCAAAAGACAAGTATCAGAAAAGCCACTTGAAATTACTGTTTAGTTTATGTCTTTGATATCTTGAAAATGCTTCAAGTTAATGAAAATGGTGTGGTATTACAGAAAGAATTGTAACTTGCTGCTTCTAAGATTTTTTTTTTAATTATTATTATTTTTTTCTCGTTTTAGTTTTACTTGAATGGAAGAAGAACCACACTTGGGTTTGGTCGGGTTTGGGGGGTTTTGGTTTTTTTTTATTTGTTCTGCTTTTTCTTTTTACACACTGTGGATGTTGTGAATTGATGAAGCCCGATTTAATTTTGCATTACATATTTCATACATATAATGAAATTGTATCTTTTTTCATGCTGAAAGTTGTCTCAGTTTCAGTAGGGCTCTGTCTGTCCAAAATGATGCGTAGCTCACCACCCCTGCTGTTGCTTGAGGGTGTTTTGGGTTGGTTTTTTGTTTTGTCTTGTTTTTTTACATCTGTGTTAATGAAGGGAAGCCAACTGGAAACTGAAAGTTCTCTATCTGTATACACTAGCCAAATCTATAGGTGCTCTGGTCTTTGAGGAAATTCTGATTTCACTTTATGCTCATATAACACTGATTTCATCACAATCACTCTGGATTCCCAGTAGCATATGAAATCAGAATTAGACTATATGTATATTAAAGTTCCAGATTGCTTATTCATATGATGCAGTGTGAAGTGTTCTTGTAATGAGAGGAATGTTTGCTAGCAGCCCAGTTAAACACCTGACAATTTTATTTTGAAATAGTCTTTGTTAACTAGCCTTTTCAGGTCTCCAATGCATAACTACTGTGATGATGTCTATAGTTATTTTGTTCCTGAGACTTTCAGGATTTTTATTGTTTGCTAGCTTAAATGTTTCCTCTTCCTGCTCTTTCATAGGATAAAGACTTGTAGAACCCACACTCAGGAAAAATACTTGTTCTTAATTGGCAGTACAGTATTCTTGACTTCTGAACTTCATGGGATAGACTCTTGAAAGGATGAGGTCTTGCTGTAATAGCACTCCTGACTCAAAACCAGAGATGGATCCCTCTGTGCCTGTCTCTTCCCTTCTCTCTCCAACACCCTTCTCCCCTAGAAAGGGATATGCCCATAGCATATCCCTTTAAGAACAACATAAAATATTTGTAAGATAAGATGAACTGAAGCAATGGTCTGCCTGTACTTTGAAGCTAGTCCACATTGGGGTTTATAAATGTGTCGTAAGTTTAAGTGTCCTTACTGTCACTTCTGTATGTGATGCAATATTCCCTTGGCGTAAGGAAGGCCAAAAATACGCTATTCTATCTTGGTTCTTTCTGAAATTCTAGTGCCAGATCCCCAGTAGCTACTAAACTGGTTTAGGAACCATTTAGTTGATTGCAACTGCATATATTTTGTTAGGAACCTGTTCTAGTAATAAAATTAATCACAGTTAAACCTGATTTAATTGTATTGCTGAAGTTATAGAAAGCCTAATTTGGGCAGAAGCTGTTTCTCCTAAGAATCTTGTCTGTTGTAGTTTAATCCTTGAGAGCCAAAACAAGGATATTCATGGCTGCAATCTCATTTGGCTTTGTTTCTTTGGTTTAACTACTTTTAAACTATTTCCAGGCTTTAGTAATAGTGTTCTGTTCCCTGAATTATCAACTGCCCTAGGCTGTCCAAAGTTATCTTAAGAGGTTTCATCTGGGGCAGGAGAAAGAAAAGGAAAAGATGGAGATGAATCCTCCTCTTACCTTGCAGGCACTACGGTCCAAATTCTTCATCTTCTCTTGTAAAACTAAATCTGTAACTCATGAGTTGGGAGTATCATCCCTTCCCGTTGCTCCCTTGCACCTCTGCAAGTTCAGACTGAATATCCACATACTTTCTCCAACAGAAAAGTGGATTTTGATAAGGATTTAAAATGTATACGGCTGCAGGCTGAGATCTTGGTTCTCAGGCTTGAAAATTTGAAAGTACAGTTACTGTAACCGGCACCATAACTGCAAGGATTTCTAGAATCACACAGAATTGTTGAGGTTGGCAGAGACTTTTGGAGATCATTTAGTGCAGCCACCCACTTTGAAGCAGGGTCACCAACAGCAGGTTGCTCAGGACATTGCCCAGTTGGGTTTAGAGTCTGTCCAAGAAAGAATTTTCAATAAAAGCTTTTCCTTAATGTTTATATGAAATTCCTTCTATTTCATTGCCCAATGTCCTCTCAGTGGACAACACTGAGAAAAGTCCTGCCTGTCTTTTTGCTGCTTTCCATCAAGTATTTATATATATTGACAAGGTGCCCTTTGAGCATTCCCTGAGCTCAGGCTAAACAATCCCAGCTCTGTCAGCCTCACCTCTTGTCTTCACAGCCTTCTGCTGTTCCTTTACATCCATGTCTAGCTCATGCTGGAGAGCCCAGCACTGCACCCAGCAACCCAGGTGTGGTCACACCAGCACTTAGAAGAGGGGCAGGATGAAGGCTAACCTACCTGCCTGGCAATGCTCTTCCTAAGGCAGTCCAGGAGCCTGTTGGCATTTTCGATGAATAGAGCCCAGGAGGGTGTAATCTCTTGATGCTAATATGTAACTTTGTGGAAGCTGGTATCAGTTACATGTCTGCATCAAAAGCAGAGTACAAACACCCACCAGTGCTTTAAATATCTTTTAAAATGAGACACCTATCTTTGAAATAACCACTGCTGGGGGGTGGGAAGGGGGGGTGTGTGTTGCCATGTTTTTGTCATTCTGTGATAAAGGTCCTGTGGTAAAGTAGTTAGAAAGCAAGGCATTTTTAGTGGGCCAAAAAAGTATTTAAGATGCAGCAAGATGCATGTGCTGTCATACTGAGAATAGTCTTGCAGTACTTAAGAAAAACAAAAACCCACAATCCTTTTTTTCCCCCTTCTGCTGTGCTACTCAAGTAACAAAAGTTTGGCCTATGATAATTACTGTGTTCATGTTCATGGGAAACTGTAAAAAGTCTGCTTTTTATTTATCTTCTCGGTCTGTATCACATGCTGTTTATTAAAAAAACCTACATTGTTTTTTATCACACTTTCAAGTGTTAATGTCTATACACTAACTAAATTAAAATAATATGGTTGATACACTTGTGAATTCTGAAGTGAGAATTTAGGGAATCTCAAGTCTTGGAGGTGTGATTTGGTGTTGCAGCTCTGCTTTCAAAAAAGGCTAGAAGAAAGGACATAGAAATTCTGTACATCAGTTAATCTGGCGGGTAACATGGAATTTGCATTACTTACAGATGGGCTGTCCTAAATACATGTGGCATTTGGTTTTTGTACTTGTAGATCTTCAAAATGAGTAACTTAGATGTGGGTTGTCAAAGTTATGATAAGAGAACAGATGTTATTGAAGTGTTCCAGCTGGAAGGAAGTCCCTGCTACGTAAGTCTGGTTTTGAAAAACATTCTTCATGCTTTCATTACTGAAACTATATTTAAAACAAAAAAAAAAAAAAATCAAAAAAAAAACCAAAAAACCACCAACCTAGGCTGTATTTTTTGATCCAGTGCTAATTTTGAAAGAGTAAAAAAACATGTTTGGGAGATTACTTACTGGTGCATGTAAGAGCATGGGGTTGCAGTGGAATTGCCTCTGTGGACATGTTGGTCTGCTTTGGACTTCAGTTGCTAACAAACTCTTATCATGGGAGGGATTTGAGCTCTCTTGCTGAGAATTCCACTTTTTTGGAGGGACAAGGGAAGTGTTAGTGCTTTTAATCAGGTCACTTCTACACATCTTTGTCCCCAGTAAGTTTTGACCTTTGTATGCTGGTCAGCTCTTTCCAATCACCGCTGTCTAGCTTTGAAAACGGCTATGTTCTAGTAGGTTCTCCGCCTGCATTGGATCAAACTCTATAATAAAAGGTGGACGTCATTATCCTCACACTTATTTTGGAGAGAGCATATCAAAGAATGGCTGGTGATTTTTGAAGTAGCTAGTTCAGTAACCTGAACTGTCAGATTAAACTCCTATTACAGCAAAAGGTGAGTTTTAAATTTCCTAGTAACTCTGAAATGGTTATGAGCGGTTAGTACCTTGTTTTAAATGCATGGGATGGTTCAGGGGAAGGGGATTTGTTCACATGCAAATTTTAGACTTTATTGCCATTACCATTTGGGTAGTTCTGAGTCTTGACCCTAAAGCATAAAAAGATGCGGAAAACTTGCAAAATTATGCGGTGAAACAAGAAATACTTGCAATATGGGCAGTTTGCTTTAGCATGGGAATCTCAATGAGCCCTCCTGACTTTATGCTCAGAAATCAATCTGGTTTCCAACCTGCACTGGAAAAACTTGAGTCAAATTCTGAACCTATGTAGCAAAAGAGCAAGAAAACTGATGCTAGACAAGATAGCTCAGATAAGCCCCCCATATGTCCTTTTAAACACTAATATTCTTCAGCAAAGATTATTATTGTGAGCTGAGCTTACTACTTTCATTGAAGAAAGGACTTACTCCATCCTTATTTCAGAAAGGATGAATCCCTGCTAATTGAAAAGTGCATCATTTGTGGTACTCATTTAAAAAATAAGTTGAATATGACATGGGCTTTTCTACATGGATAGGTTCTGAGTGATGAAAACCTCACCCAGAGTTGCCTGAACACCCCAAGCATGTGGTGGTTTAGAAAATGAGACTGACTTCCCTGAACACCTCACTGTTTGATGCCTGTTACTTTGAACTGGTTACTTTGAACCGGGATGCCAGGATCTTGTACAGCTCAGGAGATGATGGATACACCACACTCACACTGCTTGAGCCCTCAGAAATTAAGTGCCTTCAAAAGGACACCTTTACTTATATTCATGCTGTTTGCCATCAAAACTTACGTATAACCACAGGATGAAGCTCTTTCACATCTTCCTAGAGAGGTGTTTCCAGCGTGCAGGACAAAGGCTAGAGGTAGGATTTTATAAACAGCAAAAGTCTGATCTCAACTTCCAACTGGTGAATAAAAGTGAGGCCAGAAGCAGGCTGTAAGTTTTACTGATCAGTGGAGCTAGAACATTGAGCATGTTGTGGATTTTCTGCTAATTGAAAGCTTTACCTTAAAATTAGGCAATTTCAGGCTAGGCCAGAGCAGAATAGCTCCATGAATGAAATGCTTGGTGAAATTCCATCATCTATTTTGAGTCCTCAAACTAAGTGACTGTACCGGTCTCCCTTTGCTCTTCAAAACAGAAACTTCTTATTTTTCAAAATAATGAGATGCTGTTTGAAATGTTCTGCTTGTTGGAGCAGTATAAGTTACTGCGCTTACAACAGTGAAGGTAGAGTAAGCAAAAAGGGGAAATTCTTTTGGTTTTGTTTTTTGTGATTATAACTTTGGAAAACCTTGAGATGAGGGAAACTGATTCTTTCAATTCTCCAAACCTTATTTCATGTTGATTTTAAGCTTTAAGGGTCAGTTTCGGCAGCGATACAAAAACCACGACGGACGGTAACTAAACCACACAGTTTCAGCCCGCCCCCGGCTGCGATGGGGACTGGCGGGGGTCAGGAGGGTGCCGCGCAGCCGCCAGGCGGCGCCCTCCCGCCGCGGCCTTGCAGCGCCCCGCCCGTTCCCCCGCGGCGCACGGGAGGCGGCAGCGGCCCCGTGGCCGGGCGCGGAGCGGAAGGTGAGTCCCGGCGGTGAGACAAGAAGGGAGCGGCCACCAGCGTCGCCCGCGGCTCCGGCGCTCCCCGCTGCTAAGCCGGCGCCCGCCTCTCTCCGTTTTACCGCGTCGGGTGCGGCCTGCGTGCCGTTGACCACCGCCTCGCGCCCGCCCCCATCTTACCTCTCGCCCCGGCGCCATTTGAAGTGTGAGTCCGCACCCGGCGCCCCGCGGCGGCGGCTCCGGTACGGGCCCTCTTTCTCCCCGAGGGCTCGCTCCTGCCTGCGGCTTCCCCGCCACTGCCTGCGGGGCGGGGCGGTGTGATGCCAGCGCTCCTGCCCCGGGTTCCCCGCTGCGGCCTCCGGCTCCGGGCTCCGCGCAGGCCGCGGTGGGAGCTGCGGGGATCTCTGTGTTTAGGGCCTTGTTGAGCGTTTCCCGTAGCCGCGCCAAACCGCCGGGAAGCTTTACCGGGAAAAGCCGCTGAAGAACAACAGGCGCTACCGTCCCTCTACCCGATCCGTGGGTAAAAGGTTAACAGGGATGAAGAGTAGCCGCGGTTAACTGGAATAGAACATGCTGCCTCAGTATGCTGTAGGTTCTTCCCTCGCAGTCACAAGTGCTGAGGGTACTCGACGCTTCCAGACGACAATAAAACATAAAAAAAAAATACAAACAAACAACCCCCCCTATTTTTCCCATGTAATTCTCTCTTTAAAATAAAATTTTAATTCAGACAAATTACCGTATCTCATGAGAATTGCATTTTCTTGATGAGGGGCTGTTTCTCCCTGCTTTCGTCCTTGGGTGAATGGCATTGGCTTCAGAAGATCCTAGGCCCCTGAGTACAAACCACATCAGGTTACATGTTTGCGGCCCTTCTTCAAAATTATTTAGACCTAAATATCATAGGTCCAAATACAAAACACAGAACTACATAGCTCAAGTATATTTGATATTGTCTCCAAGTATTTTCTGTTGTCAGGAGCTGCCAAGTGGAGTGAAAACAGACTAAGCTGGGACCAAAATAAAATATATACTGCGTCTACCTTTTATTTTGATACTCTAATACTAACTTTTTATGTTGTTTTCTAGCTTCAATTTCCATAACTTCATTCTTTGTAATGCTTGTGTGTCTGATTGTGGTTTTTTATTTATCTTGTGCTGAAGTTTTAATGTGTTTTAAAATGTTGTCACTTCATAGATGAAAATCTTCTCAAGCTGATCTATTTGCTACGTTTGGAAGTTGTACAGCCATCAGCTACTTACCTGTTCTGCATGCTGCTACTGAAGAGTCTAGGATATTTTGGTAAGAGAGCATGACTTTTTTGGATGTTTTCAACATCAAAGTTTTATCTGAAGGACTCTGCCTCAGAATAAGCTGCTCTCTGACAAAAAGCAACAGGGTGTTGGAGAATTGCCTCATAAATTACACTGAGTGCTTGAATGCTCAGAGTCCTGACCAGTCTGGATTTATGATGAACTTTCTTTTGTTTCAGGGTAGAAATACAAAATTAGACTTAAGTAGTTGTATTCTTAACTTTAAAAAGATTGGGGGGGGGGGGGGGGGAGAGAGGGGTAGGAACAAAGTTCTTGTATTTAATATGCAGGTTTTCAAAAGTATTGTTTCATGAAATGATGAAAGATAATACAAACAAGTGTAACTCTTGAGTATTTTTACTTTACAGTACATTTATACCGTTCAAAATGAATGAACATCCTAAAAAGAGGAAAAGGAAGACTCTACATCCTTCTCGATATTCAGGTTAGTCTAGAGCTTGAGTTATGTAGGATTTTCTCAGATTACTTATTTAATGAGAATGGACCACATGTACTAATATACGGAGAATCAGTAACATAAAGGGTGGGACAAGAAGTTGTGCTCCAAATATATTGACTTCTGCCCAACTTGGTAGAAGATGAAGAGCATTTTGCTGAACGTTCAGTACATATATAGCTACATCAGTGCATTAGCATTAAAACCTTTTTTTGTTTGTTTTAGATTCTTCGGGTGCAACCAAATACATAGACAACAGTGGCATTTTTTCTGACCACTGCTATAGTGTCTGTTCTATAAAACAGCCAGATATAAAGTTTTCTGAAAACAGAGGTAAGACTATGTTTTGGGGGTTTATTATACAATTCTTTACTAAGTGAGTCGCACTCCTATTCTTTAGAAGTTCACAGAATACAGAATACATAGTGTGTGATATAAGATGTCCACTGGTGGATGTAAAGTTTAGCACAGCAAATGGGAGGATGGATTTTTATTACATTTATTTTTAGTCTCATCATTTAGTGAGCAAGTCTCCAGAAGTCTTAAAGTATTATATTTTAAAATGTCCAGAAATATTTAAGAATATGCTTTTTAAATTGTGTCTCAAATGTAAAGTTTCATTTAAAGATTTTCAGGTTTTTTCCAGAATAATCAACTGACTATAATAAACTGAAATGTGAAAGACAGAGTTGCCACCTTTTGAATTTATTTGCTGCATTATGTACATATGGAAATAATTTCTTAAGTTTTTATTGTTGCTTTCTTTAATGTAGGTTACAATGTGATCTGTATACAAACTTATGCAACTAAAATGCATAAATAGCAAATAAGATCTCTGGTTAAATCAGAGAATCTTGATGATGCTCATATGGGCAAATGATGTCAAGAAGACCCTTCTTTTATGTTTGCAGGTAGATTCCACAGTCCGGCACAGAGTGTGGACACAGATGATGATGGGAGTCCAGTGCATGCTGGGACTTCTCAGTGGAGTGGGTCACATCCAAATGTGGGGTTCCACTATACAGACCCTAAAAAGAAGGATAAAGGTAAAGGTTGATGTGTATTTGCAACTTAGATGCTGGGAATGTGGACAGCATATCCGCTGACTTCTGCCGTGATGTTTTTGCTCTGACAGAAGTGGTGAAGGATTTGTAATTTCCATTATTTACTTGTTAAACATAAAACATTGTGGGGGCTGGGGAAAAATAACTGCTTCTTGATTTGTAAGCTGCTACAACTAACTGAAAAGTTAAATAAGGACTTAGATGTTTTGCAGGGGTTTTTAACCTTTTGCTTTTATTATCTGTTTCATCCTGCAGATAAAGGTACTAATAATGGAATGTGCAGAGACTTATGTGATTCACCTATATTCAGTGACAGCCCTACAGATGAAGAGAAACCTCTAGATATTCAAACTGTAGAAATTTCTACAACAGAAGTGAATGCTGTAGAAGTTCATGATATAGAAACACAAACTGTGTCACCTGAAAAACTAGAAGCTGAGGACCTAGAGGAGATCCCTCTGGAAACCTGTAAAATATTTGAGAAGAACCAGGCTTTGAATATCACAGCTCAACAGAAATGGCCTTTGCTGAGAGCCAATAGCAGTGGCTTATATAAATGTGAGCTCTGTGAGTTTAATAGCAAGTATTTCTCTGATTTAAAGCAGCACATGATCTTAAAGCATAAGACATGTACAGACACTCATGTCTGTAAAGTTTGTAAAGAAAGCTTCTCCAGCAAAGTGCAGCTCATTGAACATGTAAAACTCCACGAGGAGGATCCATACATCTGTAAATACTGTGATTACAAAACAGTGATATTTGAGAATCTGAGTCAGCACATCGCGGACACTCACTTCAGTGATCACCTTTATTGGTGTGAACAGTGTGACATGCAGTTCTCCTCGAGCAGTGAGTTGTACCTGCACTTCCAGGAGCACAGCTGTGACGAGCAGTATTTGTGTCAGTTCTGTGAGCATGAAACAAATGACCCGGAAGATCTGCATAGCCATGTGGTGAATGAACACGCATGTCGACTGATAGAGTTAAGTGACAGCTATAATAACAAGGAGCGTGGGCAGTACAGCCTCATAAACAAAATCAGTTTTGACAAATGCAAGAACTTCTTTGTATGCCAAGTGTGTGGCTTTAGGAGCAGGCTGCATACCAATGTCAATAGGCATGTAGCTATTGAGCACACCAAAATATTCCCTCATGTTTGTGATGACTGTGGAAAGGGCTTTTCAGGTATGTTAGAATATTGCAAGCATTTAAGCACTCATTTATCTGAAGGGATTTATTTGTGTCAATACTGTGAATATTCAACAGGACAGATTGAAGACCTCAAAACTCATTTGGATTTCAGGCATTCAGCAGATTTGCCCCATAAATGTACTGATTGTTTAATGAGGTTTGGAAATGAAAAAGATCTCTTAAGTCATCTTCAGATACATGAGACAGTGTGATTGCTTTCTTTCCCTGTAATTATTTTTTTAGAGCTGAGATTAATTTCCAGTAACTGAAATGTTGTATTAAATACAATTTTAACAGCAGTTCTAATGTTTTCATCTTTATATCAGCAAAGCATGCAGAACAGCTTGGTGTTGTGAATTTCTTTATGTAGGGGTTTCAGTAGGATTAATCACAGTGTGACAGATCAGACTCTGGGAGAAGGGACAGTGGAAGTAGTTGCATGTTGTGATAGCAGTTCTGATGGTCATCCCATGCTTTTGCATGTAATGTAGAAGATTAGCTCTCCCAAATTTAAAATGACACAAAGAGAAGGGCAACATCCATTTCCATGCTTAAGTAACGCCATGCAGATCTCAACTGCATGTCCAGCTCATGTTACCCTCTGCAGCAGCAGGTCATTGTGCTGACGTTCAGCAAATTGCACCAGCATGCCGAAGATAAGGGTGTTCCAAAAATTCCTAGGAATGGACATCTTGAAGTTCACATGCAAGCCTGCATTTCCCACCATGTACTCTTGTTAAGCTTTGAAAATTGCCCTGTTTTTCTCCTGTGGTACCCATCCAATACCATCATTCACTTCCTTTGTTCAGTGTTTAATTTCAACTACTGTCATTGGAACTATCCAACAACCTTCTCTTCGACACATTTGCTACAGACATCCTATCTGCATGATTTTTGTCTCTTTTATTTACCTTCAGTTCCTATCTCTTAATGCACCAAGGAGGCACACGTTACTTTTGTGTAGATAGGGTCATGTTTTAAGGAGTAATTGCAAGGGAATTTGCAAAGTTATCCACCTGAGTATGTACAAAGTGTGGTTTTCTTATCTAAAATACTAAATTAGCTCCTACAGTGAAATGATGTACGTCACCAACCTCATTTACAGCAAGCTTCTATTAGTCTGTATTATAATTCTGTACAATTAGCTTGCCACTGCTAGTAATTTGAGGACCGTTATTTTAATTCTGTAGGTTTTAAATGTCTATATACTGGCTTAAAACACTGGTGCAGTACTTACGAAGTTTAATCACTTTCAAATGCTTTCACGCATTTGTTCAGATTAGATAGTGCTGTCCTGCCACTATAATCATTAGAAGCAAATCTTTACAATTCATTCTGTAGCTGTATTTCTGAGCAGATGCTTGGACAGATAAAAGCAAGGGTGAGGTCATTCGATTGTGCTAGTTACCAGGGTGAAATTACTCAGAAGTTAGCGGTTGAGTTTACATTTCTTCCTGCACTGATTGTAAATTTGTAATGTAAGATTGTCTAATGCAAGCTTTGTATAGATTTAATCAACGTATAAAACATTTCTTGTTCAGTAAGATTTGGTGTTACCAGCTTCAAGGCATGCAAGCTTGTGTTTGAATTTTAAAGCTAAGGATAAAAATTGGCTGAATCCAGTCACATTATGGAAGTTCTAATTTCTAGAGGAAGTATTTCTGCAAAGCCTACAATGAACTAGTTAGTGTGTATTTCTTTGCAGGAGGCAAGACCATTTTCATCACTTTGAAATTCTGATTTACTACTAAATCTTCTGTGTAGTTGTTGCAAAGGGCAACCTGATGGTGTCCTGACTGTGTTTTATTAGTCCATTGTACAGAGAATGACAATGTCTGTGGTAGAATTGCTAATTTCCTATTTTGAACACATCCTGGCTGGCTTGAAATGGTAGCAATAATATAGCCAACAAAGCACTAATAGGATTTATATTTTTATATGGAAAGTTAATTTTGTTCGTATGGGTATAATTGAGGGAGGTTCTTGTAAAACCTTCCCCTTAGTGGTGACACACAAGTGGAATCATAGAATGCCTTGGGTTGGAAAGGACCTTAAGACCATCTAATTCCAGCCCCCCATGGCACAGTTGAGCTCTGGAGAGAAAGCTGCTCCAGGGGATGGTAATAACAAATGGGGGGTGGGAAGGGCATTTAAAAAAAAAAAAAGAGAAGTGAGCACATGTGTTTGTATAGACCACCATTGTGTCCTGTACGTAAAGGTGGCCTCTAATAAAAGCAGAGTGCCCCACGATAAAGTTGTTGCTGACTCCTGAATAACTATGTCATGTATATCTTTGAGTTGTGTTACTGCTAATCTCTAAACTAGGAATGATAGAACATCCTGTAGGAATGTTATGAAGCCAAATCATTCCTAATTAAAATGCACTTCACTGTGTCAAATTAGGAAATATATTCAAGTTTGTCTTCCGTTGGATTTTATAAATAAGGGACTAATGTTAGCATTTTCTTTTTAATACCTACCAGAAAGTAAATGGAAATGTACAGGAGTAGCTTGACTCATTTTACCTCGGTAAGAACACAAGTATGATATCTGCTTCCACGTGATCAGCATGCTAAAACAAGAAAGATATTAAGTAATAGGAAAAATAGGTAATGAGTGGAGTCTGTCTAGAAGCTGGAAGGCCAAAAAGAATGACTGCACCTGCCAGAAGCAGTATGTTGTTGCCATTGAAGGGAAGACAGGAGTTTGGCTTATTTACGTGATGCACGTCAGTGGAAGGTCAATGCTCTGGCATTGCTGCACTGAGGTGAACTGGGAGCACATGAAAGCAGCTGGTCTGACACTGCTGGAGACTTGCTGGTTTTAACCCTGTAGCTCCAGCAATTCATCACAGTCTTGGATGAGAGAAATTAGCTGTACTAATTAGTAAAGTATGCCAGTATTACATTTTTTTTTCTTTGGGACACTTAGTGTATCAACTCCAGTTGTTTGTTACATGGATGCTCACAAAGTTAATCTACTCCAAGAACAGCATTCTAACTAGTAGCTATGCGAAATTACAAGAGTGGGTTTGAAAGTATTTTGTATCTGCAAGTAGTTTGTATTTGAGGGGGGTTTTGTTTTTTGGGTTTTGTTTTGTTTCGGTTTTTCACTTTGGAGCCCTTAGGTTAAATGTGTGTCATGTATTTCAGCTTCCCAAATGGTGTTTATGAATTTTTTTACATGAAACATTGTTGGCTTTAAAATACAATTTAAATCTCACCAGTTATTGTAAATACTTGCAATACAGCAAGCTAGTAATTCTCAAATAATGTATTCTTTATAATGCTTATTGTGATGGTGATTGTCATTGTGGTTCTCATTCTCTTATGCTCTGTGTATCGCATGTATAAATTATTGGTGCTTTTTAACTCTTGAAAGTACTTAGTTTGTCATTTTAGCCGACTCCGATTAAACCATGGTGCTGACAGTACGCAGGAGTCCGAAATCATGCTTCGTGTCTTTGTGTCAGGTCCCCGTGCAAACGCTGAGGGCCGGCAGCCCGAGTTCACCGTGCCCGGTGAGGCGGGGCCGCCACTGGTTACGCCTTCCCGCGCCTGCCGCCGGGGCAGCCAGACAGCCGTGCGCGGAGCTACTGCGAGCCTCCCGCGGGTGGCTTGTCCAGCTGCTCTGCGAGGAACAGCGGCCAGTCCCCGGTCCTCCATTTCGCCCGTCCCTGCTCCTCCGCTGCCCAAGATGAAGATGGCGCCCACCCGCCCCCTGAGCCGTCAGTAAAAATGGCGGCTCCCCTCCCCTGCCAGGCGGATCCGGGAGCGGGTTGAGGCGGAAACGGAAGTGATGTGTGTCCCGGTCCCGGCGGCGGCGGCGGGCCAGCTGTAGGAGGCGGTGGCGGTGGCGGTGGCGGTGGCTGGCCAGCTGTAGGAAGTGGAGGCGGAGGGTGGCGGTGGGGAGAGCAGGGCCCCGCCAGTGGCGCGGCGGTTGCCGAGTAACGGTGGAAACTAGCTGGAGCTCTGTAAGTGACCGCGAGCCGGCCTCAGCGGCGGGTGTCACCTCTCGTCGTGGCGGGGGCAAGGTTTGCCTGGCGGCCGCGGGGCTCCGCTGGCCTGGCCTCGCTGGGCTTACAGGGCAGCGCTGACCTCCGAGCGGTGGGGAAAGGCCGAGCCGCGTTTTAGGAGGCGAAAACCTCGTATTTCGGGGACAGGCCTCACCACATCGGTGAGCTTCGTGAGTCGCTGTCGGCGCGTGTAGTGAGAAAGAGATAAGTTTGTTAGGGTAATAAAACCAACGTGATCTAAATTTAGTGGCGTTGGTTGTGGTTTAGGGGTTTGGGTTTCTTGTGGGGCTCTTTTTGTTGATTTTTTTGTTTGTTTATTGGTGGTTTGGTTTTGATTTTTGTTTGGGGTTTTTTTTGAATGACTGGGTAAGAAGCTGTGACTTCTCAGGTAGATGAGTGTACTGTGCATTTTGGTCACTTTCATGTAACTTTCCTTGCAGTTGCAGGATGGCAGAAGCTACCGTCTCTCCCCTGAAACACTTTGTGCTTGCTAAAAAGACTATCACTGCCATTTTCGACCAGCTGCTGGACTATGTCACCGAGGGAGCAACTTTTGTGGAAGGTTAGCTTTCATCTTAAACACAAGGTTGTTGTCTGTTGCTTTGAATGTATTTTACAGTAGAACAGTGTACATCATGATATAGGCTGTTTGTGTAAACGTCCACTTTCAGAAGCAGTGACATTTTTCATTTAACATTGATGATTTTTTTCTTTTTCCTACTCAGGCCAGCAGGAGTGCTAGGGTGGTTACGTATGTGAGAAGCTGATTGCATTGCTTGGGCTAGTAGCCAGCCTTCTTTCCATGAGGAAAGCTTAACAGCTACAGTGTTTATAGTCCTGTTTTGTTTTATCCTTAGTACAAGAAAGGACAAACAGGTTCTCCCATTATTCAGCTGGAAAGTAGATCAACATGATGTAATGCAGAGAGCCACTGGTTGATGTTTTACCAACATGTAGGTGTGTGTGTCATCACATGGAGTTGGTTCATCACCTCAATGATCTCTGCAGGGAGAAGATGATCCAGCCTAGCTGCTCTATCCTTGGCAGGTCTTGGCTTTCCTTTCCAAAGGAAGCAGGTGTTGCAGAGAGTGGAGCAAATCAGCACAGCAGGCTGTGTTCACAGGAGTATCGAATCCAGCAGTTAGATTGGTAATTAATCTGGAATGATGGCACGAGTGCTTTTGGTGGAGCTGTCAGATGACAACGACTAATATCAGTGTCTGTAGTGGGTTTTTTTTTTTTTTGGTTTTCTTACCATTGCATCATTAAAATTTGCACAGATCTTTATTGGCATGTGAAGTGGTGATAATCTGTGTCTGTATGTGACTACTTTTATGTTATTCTTTTTCTGTACGTAGCCACATACAGGAACCCAGAGCTTGAGCATGTAGCAACAGAAGACGAACTAGCAAAAATACAGGCATATAAAAACAAGTTAGCAGTCATCGGTGAGGTGCTTTCACGGAGACACATGAAAGTGGCTTTTTTTGGCAGGTAATGAATGGATTTACCAGAACTTAAATTGGTTTTATTGTTGTTGTTTTTTTCTCTTGTAGCACTAATGTCCTCTTTATAACTTAAATGCACTGGAGTCAGTGCTTCATCATTTTCATCATTATTGTTGCTTGAAATGTAATACATAAACCCATATTCACTCTTATCTAATTGATACTGAACGTTTCTTGGATGCCATCTTGCTTTGTGATTGTAGATTAATTGTTTATTGTTACATGCATTTCATTGATAAACTTAGTAAAATAGTCCTCCTGCATAGATCAGTTGCTTGACTTGGGAAGGTCTGAGTTTGTCACCATCTTCTCCAGAATGGCTTTTTTTTTTTTTAATGTGGTGATTTTGTTTCATATCTTTGGTTTACATCTTTGTCTTACTGAACTGTTACTGTGGTGTACCAACTGTCTTTGTTGTGTTTGATCACAAGTACTGAAAAACTAAACTTCGGGATCCTTATATTTCTGTATGTAAGCAGCTGAAGAAAAATGGAAAGTTAAAAATGGTTGCCTCATTGGTTCTGCTTTCCTGACTCAGTAATTAGGAAAAGTTCTAGTTCGCAGGTCTTGGTGGTATTACCACAAACCAAGTGTCAAACTTTTTGCATATTTAGATAGCATTTTTGGTTATGGGTGATTTAATTTCACTTTTGGTTTAGGTATATATATATATATAGTACACGTATCTGTATAAATCATTTTCAGTATTAGAAAACTTTTCATTTTGGTCAGCTTGGATCCTCTCAGCTTTTTTTTTTTTTAATTTGCAGCAGGAAGGAAGTTAAAAAGAAAGGTATTTGTTACACTTGAAATGTATTACTATGTAAAAAGCGTTCTGAAGAGATGCTCTCAGGTGTATAAACCCAGAGTACTTAGGTTTTATGTGTCTCTGCTTGTCTGTATTTTGTTTTTCATTTGAGTCTCTTTTTAGTGGAAAAGTTGTAAATTTTCAGTAAGAAATTGTGATAGGACCCTAACATTTCCAAGAAATTTCTGCATTCCAAACATTGTGCCATTCTGTTCCTATAGAATTTGGAAGGTGTTGGAAGATGATGAAAATCTGCCTTCCAAATGTAAAGTCAGATACAAAGTAGAGAAGTCCTTGTAAAAAACTAGTGCTTTCAAATGCTTTTATGTGCCTGGTTAGTCTGGGGTCTGTTAGTCCACTTTGCTTCAGGAAGATTGATTTTTCTGTGCTTAAATTTAAGCATGTATTTACATATTTTTTTTCCAGGAGTGTAAATCTTCAAGTATTAGTTGTAAAAATTCTCTAAGAGTATTTGAAAAAATGCATGGAACAGGGGTCTTAGCTTCATTTTGCTAAAAATAGTTCAACTATTTAAAGAAAACCAATAAAAGGATCTAAGATAAGGAAATTAGTTATATCTTAGCTTTGATATTTCCCAAAGTTAAAAGTAGAATACATTTGCAAGCTATGATGTATGATAAAGTTGGATTTTCCAAGGGCAAAGGTTCAGAGCGGGGAAAAGCAAATTCCACTCTTCCTCTGATATTTTGAGTAAGTTTGTAAATTGTTGTACGGTGAGTGCTGAACTTTTTCTAGAAATAGCTCAAAAAGTCTCTGTAACTTCATACTGTTCTGTAATAGTTAAACTTTATATATTTATGGGTGAGGGGTGAGAGTTACTGTGAAGTAGGACATTGCTGAGATTTCCCAAGTTCTTGCAGAATCTTTATGCTGACCAGTTAATTTTAATCAACAGGGTTTTGGTTAACTAAGTTACCTCAGCCTTCTAAAAGAAGGGTAAGACTAAGTTCTGTAATTAAACAGAACGTGCATTTTAGGGTTTTGCACAAGGGGAAAAAAAGGAGGATTTTTGCACATTTTTCATGTCTTGCCCTAGAAATCTTCGTTCAGTTCGGATTAATATGCATTAAATTGTTCTGGATTGTTATTGCTGGCTCTGGTGAGAATTTCCAGACAACACTGCTCTGAAACTTACCTGAAGGCAGTAGTACTCTGGCGCTCCTTTTGTACTTCATCTCATGCCTAGAAGACTCCGTCAGAAGTAGCAGTTCCTTTCTGACTGATAAAGATGAGGTGCTTCTCCAAAGGCACCTTAAGTTGCTGAGGTGGTAATTTCATGAACATTTTAAGGAGTTGCTGTTGATTGCCACCATAGAGGGTAGTCCTTTGTCATGTGGCGTCCTCGTGGCCTCCTTCCTCCAGCGTCCCTGGAATTCCATTAGCTTTGCTGTGAGCAAGAATGTGGAATTGTCTGGTCAGAACATAGTTCTGCCCAAAATGTTACATATATTTTTGATTGGTCTTTTTTCTCAGGAATGCTTATGCTGGCAGAGAGGAGGGGGGTTTCCTCTTGTGTGATTTAATAATTGTTTTAAGTTGATGTGAGGTAGTTTTTTATGTTAGATGCTTTTTCTGGTGTAGCAGATTTGAGCCAGGAGCTTTTTCAAATTCCTTGCACAGGTTGAGGTATACCAGATAAAGCATGTTTGCCAGTCCAAGTTGGGCTAGTTAAGCTAGTGTGTGTTAATGCAAATGAAAATTGGTTTTCTTGGTTGGATAGGCAATGTTGATAGCAAGGAAGACTTTTAAAATTGCTATCCAGATAAACTTTTCATGCACTCCCTCTTGTTTTTTGGCAAGCTGTGCTGTACTGGCTTGAAGCTCTTGTCACCCAAAACAGCTTGCAGTATGTGGGTCTGATGTAATTAATGGGGTGTATTCTGTTCAGGACAAAGGTATGTTTAATGCTACTGTATTGTGCTCAAAGTGTTTTGATTTTCTATCCCTCTAGAACGAGCAGTGGGAAAAGTTCAGTTATTAATGCAATGCTGTGGGATAAGGTACTTCCTAGTGGGATTGGCCATACAACTAACTGCTTCCTCAGTGTGGAAGGGACAGATGGAGATAAGGCTTATCTTATGACAGAAGGATCAGATGAAAAGAAGAGTGTCAAGGTACATTTTCTGAATGATTAATGCTGATTTTCACAATAATTTTTTCTCAGTCATTCACAATTTCAAGTCTAACAAGCTACAGTGGTCTACTTCGCAATTTATCTTGGATATATCAGAGAAACAACTAGTGCATGTCTCATTGTAGCACAGCTTATGTTGAGTGATTTGTTTTTGTAGAACTGAAAATAAGTTCTCTTACTTGTTAAGGATTTGGAATGTGCTTCTCATTTGGCCTCATGGTACTTAGCTTATTCAGCTGCTCAATTCAACTGATGTGTTAAACCTCTAAGAGAAACTCATGGTGGTGTTCAGTATCACAGTCTCTAGCCCTGTAAAAAAATACCACTTGCTCCAAAGAAACTTCTGAGCTTCAAGGCACAACTTGTTCTTTAGATGCTAGTGAATCTAAGAGCTTCTAAAAAAGTAACATTGCAAATACTCACCAGAATGATGTATGAATTCTCTTATTCTGTTCAAGATAGATCCTGACCAGTTTTGCTTGAGAACTAAATTAGACTGGTTTACAGAATTGCTCATGTTTATATTTGTCTTCTCCTTTTGTTCTTTATAGACAGTCAATCAGCTTGCTCATGCACTTCACATGGATAAAGATTTGAAAGCTGGCTGTCTTGTCCATGTCTTCTGGCCCAAGTCAAAGTGTGCTCTGCTGAGAGATGATTTGGTTTTAGTGGACAGGTATTTTTTCTGTTTTAGTAAATGTTTTCTTAAATAAGTTATTATATTATTTAGAAGAGAGATTGATTTACTGGTAGTTTGTGTTTTGATCGTTAGGTTGCAAAGTTGTTGAAAGGCAGGCTTTATTAGAGAGGGAGAGACTACAGAGTTTTTTCTTTTGTTTACACTGCTGCCTGTGATCACCCCGCTGATTTTGGCCTTGTAACAGTTGGAACAGACAAGTGTCTTATGATTTAGTTTAATAAGTGACTACCTTTTGTCTAAAGATACATCTGCCTTTAAAAGAAATCGTATGGGAGTGTGAGTAGGGTTGATGCAACAGCAACCTCTTGTCCATCTGCTGTCTTTGAACACTTCACACTGATCATGTGATGTGTAGGCAATCTGGACTTCATTTTTAAGAGCTTCTGATAAGACTTGCATTACCTACATACCAAAGTAGTGGGTGACCTCAAAATGTAATTGTGACTACATGGGCTGTGTGTGCCTGTGTGTTGGGCTACCATTTCTCAGAGTTTGTGTATGTGAAGAATTCTGAAAGCTGTTGCTTTCTCTGTGTCAAATGCTGATATTCCTGGCCACTGAGGTATGACCTGATTTGTGAATCAGTATAGATTGAATTTGAGAGTAATAACTTGAGTATGAGTGAATTTATAAGTATGATTATTTTCATATCCAGCATACAATACCCAGCGTGTATTCTGATAAATTACAGTGAGTTTTTTCTTGCATCTCTGGTCTTGCACCTTTGAAATCACAGGAGTTTGTTGCTGTTTTCTTGGGTGCAAACTCAGGTCCTGCGTTAGTCATAGAGAAAGCCAGCCCGACTGGCACAGGGAGCTGGTTGGTGTGAGGCGCTGCTGGACTTCTAAGCTTATGTACATGTATTGTCTCCTTGGGGACATGTGCGTAGCACAAGTATGCTGGAAACACGGAAGGGAGCCTTGTATAGGTATGATACAAGACATGATTTGATCTGCAGAGTCTCAGATGCTAAAGTTGAAATGTGAAAGGAAGAGAAAACAGTCTGGATTCTGAGAACAGGTACTTGGAAGAAGAGCATCATCTTTTTACTGTTAAATAGAGAAAATTTGAACCAGCAATAATTGAGGAGTTGCAAACATGACTTAATCTCATTCCACTTACATTTTAAAAAACCTGGTTTTAACTTCATTTTAGTTTCTTATTAAATCTCTGCACACCTTTGTAGCATTTCACTTTAAAGTAGGCCTTTATTAATGGAAAAAACATATGAACATCTGTCCTTTTTGATTGAAATCTAAAACTTGGGGTAGGGGGGACTGTTCTGTGAGACTGTTTGGATTTCTGATCGACTTCCTGTCACTTCTCTTGGCAGTTGTGGCCTGCCTACTTACTCAATAGAAACTGCATTTTCAAATAGGTAGATGGTCGAGTGTGCAAGTGACTGATAACTGTTAAAAATGGTAATTGGCTTTTGCTGTGTTTACCTTAAGCTTGAGGCAGGCATCACCCTAAAGGTAAAAGCTTTGTACGTTCTTACAATGCCGTGAAGAAATCTCACTCAATTTTTTTCAGTTGATAAAAATCAAATACTCCTTTTCTTTGTAACTATGGGTTTGTGGCTTTTTATTCTCAACAGTCCTGGCACAGATGTCACTACAGAACTGGACAGCTGGATTGACAAATTCTGCTTAGATGCTGATGTATTTGTCTTGGTTGCCAATTCTGAATCTACTCTCATGAACACGGTATGTTATGCAATGATTTAAATTAGTTCTTCATTTAAGTATTCAGCAGTTTCACAGCTGAAATTATTCCTCTTAGGCCTTTATGGAAGCTCCCATGAATTATTGCGCTGAGATGTTGTGAATAGCTCTTGAGGGTGGGAAGCGAGAGACGATGTGTATCTCTCGCAAGGGAAAGGAGACTCAAGTTTCTTACCAGTTTTCCATATTCCGACTAAAGCATCATATTTGTTCTTCCGATCTCAGTTTCTTTTTTGATAAATGGGTGATGCAGTGCTTGTCTTGCCTTACAGTTTGTTGATTCGTATCAGCTCAAGGCACTTGTATTATCAAAGAAATAAATTACAGAGTATTTCATGTCCAGAAGTTCAGGAAAATACACAAAGTAGGTGAAGGAAGTTAGAATTTGTGTGTTGTTCCTTACGTGTTCCTGTCTCAGAAGAGGGTGAATTCCCTTCATGTACCTTCTGCTGAGGGCAAGTGTTACCCATTCCCCTCATTGGATGGTACTTCTGAAGAAAATGCTAGCAATAAGCATTCGTGTTGCATGGTTCTGTGCAACTTGGAGAGCTGAAGACATGTTAACACCTTTATTCTATAAAGCCTTGTTTCAAGAGAGAAGACTCCTGTATACCTTGCAGCCTAGATATTGTATGACTTGTAGAAGGAGAGAGTGCAAGGTGACCGAAGGAGTTACAATATTCAAATTACAAAACCAGATTTGCTTTAATTTTGTAGTGATCTTCATTTTTCACTAAACTAAGTATTGTGAATGCAGACAATGTCAATATCAGGTTTCCAAATTATTGGAATTGTGACTGCCAAAATGTAGTATAATGCTACTGAGAAATCTCTTGAAGGCTTTTATTGAGCCTACCATAGACAAATAAAATTCTTTGATTGTTCTGAGCATAGTTCTGACATGCAGTGTCTGAACTTTCTAATTATTGAGGTAATTTTTAATACAATAGAGAACTGAATGTACGAAGACAGTATTTCCTTGCATTCTAGCAAGTGAGGATAGTTTGGTAGATATGAGAAGAATGAGTTTAAAACCATTACGTTCCATCTTCTGAGCCTAATTGTCAAAGATTCTGATACAAAAGAGATGTGATTTAGAAGGGGGAGGGGAGGAGAGAAAATTCTGACAACATCCAAGGTAAAGAGAGAGGATTTGGCACAACTCTTTCTTTATCTTCTCCATTATCTCACATGAGGCACACTTGGAGGTTTTTAGTATGGGCAGAGTCTAGAGGCTGCTTGTACTGTGTATGTACCATAGTTGGCTTGGGATTTTTTAATTAAAAAAGGAAAGAAGAAAAAAAATTGGGTTTCACTGAACATCTCATTACTATATAAACACAGAAACAATAGGGACCTGTGTGCCGGATTTCAGTTTGGTGTAATGAAGTAACAGGGAAAAGGCCAAATTTTATTTAGGCTTCTCATTTGCTCAGGAAAAATAACCATTAAAACCTATCTGACCAAGATAATAAATGTATAGCCTGTTTGTCTTTCCAACATATCTGCTGGAAGATTCTGTTGATTTTATATTTATATGATCCTAAACACCCAGTCACAGAAGTGCTCCTCTGCTTTTTAATGAGATTTTTGGCCAACCTTTATTCCTTGTTAGGCATGGCTGGAAGCTGCTAATAGAAAAAGGTTAGTCTTGCAGTTTGTTTCAGCCATTAAAGTCTTGTTGAGGGTTTTTGGTTGCCATGCTTATAAATCCTCAGTTAATTCTGAGCACCTTGTAATTACTGGAATCTGGAAACACCAGTGTCCAGGATGCATATTAGAGGGAGAGGAGGTGCACCTTATTTGTGGTTGAGGCTTTGGCTCAGTAAACAGCTCTTTTACTCTTTCTTTAATTTTTTTCAGCCTCGTAGATACAAATGAAGTTGCCTTTAACAATTATGTAACTGTTTTAAAGCATTTCTATTTTGCTTTGCATTGTGGCAAATGGTAATTTCTTTCTTCATCTACACAAGCTTGTCCTTCAGGTAAAGCATATGATAACTATGTTCTCATCCTCCTTAGCCATTATTTTTACCTCTTACCATAATAGATCTGAGAATACTTGGCAGCTTCTTCATGGCAGCTGCTACACAAGCACGGCTTTTTTTCAGAAACATGATTTTTCTAATATTCTATCATGAATTCTCCTCAGGCCAAGTTCTTATTTCTGCAGCAGTCACCTTGTTTGCACAGGCTTACTGCCTGGGTGACAGAAACTAATGTATCTCCAGTGTTGTGTCCAGAACATGCAGTGATGTCCCGCTGCAGATTCAAAAAGCTTACAGCAGCCCAGGAATCTCTTCGGTTTCAGCTGTGCTGAGCAGAGATTCACTCCATCACGACTTACCCATTGTGACTGAAAACAGCAATGATGGGTGTTAGGTACGGGCAAAGGACATAAATACATTTTTCAGGCACATGCCTTCTTATTTTTAAAATGAAAACATTCAGCAGTGACTTTTCTTCCTGTGGCTTAAGCCATACATTGCATATAGGCAATGTAACTTGTCTGTAGTTCACCTAGTTGAAGGATACAATTAGAGGGTATTTTTCAGGATATAGAATCCAGGTCTGACAGAATGAACAGAAGTACTTTTGTACTTTTCAGGTAAGGAAGACTTCACAGTTTTAGCCGGGCATCTTATTTTAAAAAGGAAATGAGCTGCATCTTGTGTGTTCCTTTTCCCTTTCTCTCTTCTCAAACAATATTTTGTGTCACAGAATTGCAACAAATTTCCTGCAGGACTAGAAGTGTCAAAGGAGAGGAAGTTCTGTGAGGAGGAAAAAAAAAGGCAAAACAGTGAATAACATGATAGATTTATAGAAAAATAGACTTTATTTTCCAGTATTTTCTAAACTATCTGTTTTCTTAATTTGTATTTGTACCTATTTTTAGAGAAGCTTCTTTGACCTTTAGCACTGGTGTCGGTTTTAAGACATTTAATGATTATCATGAGCCCTTTTTTTATGTTAGATGTATGTGGGGTTTAATACCAATTAATTGTTTTTAATAACCTTTTAAAAAAACTGCAAGAACTTCAGAATCTCTTACAGAAGATTACGTGACTCTTGTTTGGATATATGGGGAGTTTTCTCTTTGTGCTTTAATTCTTAGGAAAAGCATTTTTTCCATAAAGTGAATGAACGACTTTCCAAGCCAAACATCTTCATCTTGAATAACAGATGGGATGCCTCTGCATCAGAACCAGAATACATGGAAGATGTGAGTGACTTGATGGCTCTTGTTTGGGTTGATTTAAAGAAAACCAACATATATATATATACATATATATATATATACATAGCAAAAAGGCCCCCACATGCTAAATTGCCTATGTAATACAGTTATTAATATGAAAACACCAGCTTTGTTTCGTTAATAAAAGGATAAGTTATTTGGTCAGAAAATGGAAATAATTTATTCCTTGTTCAGACCAAAATGCAACCTGCAATTCAGACATTCAAACTCCAGTATATGCAAGCAGGTAATATAGTGGGAAGCTTGTTTAGAACCTTTTTTCTCCACAGTTAAGCTTGTTTTAAGTTTTTTTTTGTATTATTAATTTCTGTAATGGTAATGCAGCCTGAGGGTTCAGATTATACATGTATACATGCAGACAGTAGTTGGCAAAGTACAGTGTTAGATGGTAACAGTTTGGTGTGCTTTTCAGATCTTTCCAACAGCAGCTAGCTTTCAGAGGTGGTTATTTCTCTATATATGAGGAATGAAGTGGTTACCCCAGTAACTGACTGACATTTCTGATTTACTTTCTTCTACCACTGTCAGAAACATATTGTTACTTCCAGGTCTGTTTAAATGGTTAAAAGCTGCATCAGTAGGATTAGAAGGCATGTGCTATCTAAGGGGTTGTTCAGTATCTGTTTCTGACTCTGATGTTCTGATTTGTTGATGACTCAGTTTTTGCCTTGTACTCACGAGCTTTTTACCTTTCCCATAGGTGCGCAGGCAGCACATGGAGCGCTGTCTGACTTTCCTGGTTGATGAGCTCAAAGTTATTGATCCTGTAGAAGCAAGGAATCGCATCTTTTTTGTTTCTGCAAAAGAAGTTCTGAGTGCCAGGAGACAGAAGGCCCAAGGAATGCCAGAGGGTGGTGTGTGGGAACTCTTGCTTTCCTCAAATACAGAAAAATGTCATAAAACCTGATGATAAACAAAAATGTCATAAAACCTGATGATAAACAAAAATATTTAAGGTACAGTCACTGCTGTGAGGTATTGCTCTTTCCCTTATGGTCTGTTATATTTTACAGGTGCAGCACTTGCCGAAGGGTTTCAAACAAGATTCCAGGAATTTCAACATTTTGAGCAAATATTTGAGGTATTTATGATGGGCTTTTCAGACTGCCTGTTTTCTTTATGCAAAGGTATCTTCTGCTTCACTTCATTTTACTGACCATTACCCATGTTAGCAAGTGGAGGAGCACAAGGTATTCAAACCATCTGACAGCTTTGCCTTATCTGTGGGTTCTGTACATCTCCTCACCTTGAGTAGCAGATAGTTGTTGGAAAGAAGTATTGTTCTGTGACAAAAGGGACCAAAACTCTTAGCTCATGTTTTGAGATCTCTGTAGCAGTATAGTCTGTATAAAAAGAGCTGGTGCTCTTAGAAAGGTGTGTATCACTTACAACCATGAGCTGGTGAAATGTTTTGTCTACAATAAGCCTTATTTTGTTCTGAAGTTGTAGCCTTGCAATCAATCACTGTAATTCAGGACACCACTAGTAAGACATTCACTTTCACCAATGTAAATCTAAATATTTACATGCATTTCTAAAGCCAGACTTCTGAAATGATCACCATTATCTACTGCTTAGCTCTGATGCTCTGAACATTAATACTGTTTTTGCATCCTTCTTGTTGTAAGTATTCCATTTTTCAATCTCAGTTTAGCTGTATCCATAGATGGAGTTTACAGTTTCTTCAGAAGTAGGACTGGCTAGACAGTGAGTGATTTCTTTGTGATAGAATCCATTTTCCTTGCTGATTTCATAACTCTAAAGCCATTCTTGCATATCTTAAGGAGGCATCTTGGGTATGCCTTCATGGTTTTGTGTGGTGTGGATCAGCATATCTCATGCACCATGAGCCTGAACACAGTCACTGTAGTTTGCATACAGTAGATGCTCAGGATGGCTCTTCCATGCCAGAACTGGTAACTCCTTCTTGGTTTATTTTGAGAAATTAAACTGCCTTTGAAAAATATTTCTTTTCACATGCCAACAAACCCATTTTACTTTAGCAAAACCAAGTTATCTGCAATGTGTGTAGATCAAAAAGGTGTTAAAATGATAGCTTTATTCAGTCCTGCATAAGCAAGAAAATGTCAGACTGAAGTTTTAATTTATCTCTTATCCACACTCTTAAAATACGTGACTGAATTGTTGAAATGATTGGTTCATAATACTGACAGGGCCTGAGCCCATGACACATGAAATCTGTTTCTTGTGCCACAAGTTGTAGCCAAGCATGCGTTTTTGCTTGTAACTTTTGTCCTTGAATTACAGTAAGAAATTTTCAACCAGTAGGAAGGAAGTGGAAATTCAGCTACCAAGTCAGTTACTGTTCTTTAACATATTTTGCCAGATGCTGCGCCCAAAGGTTTTTGACAAAATCTCTTATAATTACAGTTGAGCACTCAACAGTTAGGATATTTTAAGATTAAGATGGATGTCTGACTTAATAAATTATATGATGCTGTGAGTGCTCAGCACATGTGTAAATCAGATGTCACAGTCTCAAGTTGGCCACCAAATGAGAAGCATCCTCCATGAGATCACAGCCTCATGACAAGTTTATTTGGCAGAGTCTGGGACAAAAAAACATTCTGTGATAGCATGGTAAGGCCTTTAAACAACTTTTTTCTTCTTTCACATTACGTGTTTCATTTGCTGCACACCTTCCAACTCCAACAGTGAGAGTTGGTTCT
The DNA here is from genome assembly GCA_039877255.1 of Loriculus beryllinus. Lineage (NCBI taxonomy): Eukaryota > Metazoa > Chordata > Aves > Psittaciformes > Psittacidae > Loriculus > Loriculus beryllinus. The sequence continues at coordinate 27,363 of JBCJKH010044859.1, forward strand.
GTAATGCTTTTCCCCTGCTCAGCTGTGTCTCATCCTGAAATCACGATGAAGGGTTATAAATACAAGCGTGATCACATCACTTAAAGAGAATGACAATGTGCTAAATTAAGATTGCCAGACCACCTTAAACGTTGAGTGTCTGGTGTCACAGCCTCTTTCAGGTTCATGTTTTGTTGGCAATTTCCAAAGTTATAATGGCATTTTATTTGCTTTTAAAGTGAGGCTGATACTTAAATGGTTCACTAGGTCTGAAATCTTCAGACCGAGTACTCAGGGTACTGTCATTTGAGCTGATAAAGCAGCTGTCATCAGCATACTATTGTCATTAGTTGTGTTTAGCAGCACTAGGCTATACCACCTCATTGACTAATGAAGAATATTGTACATCAGGTAGAATTTTGTGTGTTCAGTCTGGAAACAAAATTTTGCTTGATACTGTGCTTTATGCACTGCTGCCTAAATTCAGATGCTGTATAGCCAAGAATACAGCCAAGCACTTCTGGCTCAAGGACTTTAAATGTGCTCTGTTTCCCGACAGAGGAGCTGCAGGTCCCACAACCCTTGGATTTCACAGACCTCCAGTCTGTGAAAAGGAAGGGACAAGACCACAGATGCTTTTATCTGTCTTCATCAAACACTTCCCAGCCACAGTCTGCATGTCTTGCCTTTAGCGCTTAGTCTCTGTTCGGGTTTTGACTTTCCAGACATCTCTTGCGCTTTTTTTGCATCCGCATGTTCCATGTTTCCACTAGCTGTATCTGCTGGTTTTGTTCCTCTTAGATTCAAACCCTGCTTGTATCTTCATTAAAATTGAATGGCTTCTTCCTCTTTTCCACATGGGCTGAGAAGAGGAACTGTTACTTCTCCAGTACTTCCACATTACTGATTTTAGTATCAGTTCCCTAATGGGAAAGCTCATTCATTCAGGATTGGTAGAAGCTCATGTAGCTAGAATCTTAAAATCTAGAAACAGCACATCAGTGTTAGTTCTGAAAAATCTGGACCATTCTGAAAGGTAACTACAGTTATAGAGACTTCTGCTTGAGAAAGAGATACAAGCATGGTTTTTTGCAAAGCACAGGGTGGTTAAAGTTATGAAAAGAAAAACTGGTCCAGGCATTACTAGAAACACAAGCTGTGGTGAAATTATGATTTTGGAAATAAATGTAGTAGCTTAAAAAAGCAGTGTTACAGTGTCTGTCAGCTGTGTTACAACAAAGGAAGAAAGACAGGGTTGAATTCAATTCTGAATTTTTATATTGTGGAATAACAGTAGTCTGTGTATCTTTCTTCTGAAATTTTACAGTGACATACAAAGAAATGTCTTATCAAAACAGCAAAGAAGTGCCTGCACAGTGTACTGTGTGCAGTAATCCTTAGTGGATACTCTATGGAAAACTAAACCTCACTATGCCTCAGTTTGTAGTGTTTCCCAAGTTTGTTCAAAAAGCTAGTAACAGAAATGGTGTGGGGAGGAGTGGAGGAGGGAGGCAGGGTAGAATAATAATTCTGGCTGTAAATTGGAGTGAGTAACGGAGTGAATTAGTATGCTACTGCAGAGTCCTTCCCTAACACTGCACGGGAATGTAAATAAGCAATGTGTTTAAAGACTGTCTTGATATACTAGAAGTGGGCTGGAAGGCAGCTGGTTTTGGTTATGCTGTTAAAACATACCTTTTCTCTTTGTTTTGGTAAATACTTACTTGACAGCAGAATTGCTGCTGTCCCATTCTTACCTTTCCCAGTCATTTAACTAACCTTTGTGTTTTTCCTAGTGCTCTAACTTGGATTTTCTGATTGTGTTGTGAGTGACTGTCATCCTTTTATCTACTGCGTACTAATGTTGGGAAGACTCTTTCCTCCATGACACATAGTCTAGCTCTTACAATGTGCTGATATTTATGAAACTCTGGCCTTTCATTGCTGATTTCTAGATCTGCTTCATCGAGGAACAGGAATTATAATTTATACTTTTTTTTTATTATTATTTTGTTTTGATCTATTATTTTTAGATAGCTGAAATTTGTTATTACAGAGTATGCTAAGGTCATAGGCAAGTCTTTTGAAAGCAACCTAAACCTGTTTGGGCTAGGAAAGGTGCATCCATAGACTGAGAACAATTTTAAAACCCCAAAAGATCTGGTATAAGAAAACTTAACTGCTTGCTTTCTTCTCCTCAACTACAGAAGACAAGGCTACCTTTTGGTGACTTAGTGCAGGTCTTAATTTATAGCTTACTACAGTTGGTTTGCTTTTGCCCAAATCGATCAGTTTTATGTCTTTTCAGTTAGTGTCCTATAGGTAAATTGGTGAATAATATTCAAGATGGAAAATTGATTAGAAATTATATCTTTAGAGCATTGTCTACTGATTTTAATCCTCCTTATTGCTAACTGTATGTTCCTGGATGGTCAGTGTTGACATGAGCATGTCAAATTTGTTAACAGAACTGCTTCTTAAAACTAAGAGCATGTATTGCAGCAAAGAAAACTCAAGGCAGGCAGTCTTACCCATATTCATATTAGATGTTTATAATTCCCAAGAGCTGGTTTGGAAAATTCTCTGAAGAGCTAGGTTTATCTTACTTGTTCATCTGAGTTTTCTTTTTTCTTTACGTTATTAATTTGTTTTGAAAGACTAAAAACCTATGCACATTACTGTGAATAAACACAAGGGTACAGATTTGCTGCTGTAGACTCATTTAAGATTTCAGTTCTGTTGTCTTTTAATTTCTGTATACTTTTTCCCTTTTATTTCCTATTGGTTTAAGTTCATAGTAAAATTAGCAGCGTGTGCTTTCTGACAGTGAAATTCCTGAACGTGTTGGCATGGAATTGCAGTAATGTGTTGTGGCTTGGGCCCCTCGCAGGAGTGTATCTCGCAGTCAGCCGTGAAAACCAAGTTTGAACAGCACACTATCAGAGCTAAACAGATAATAGATACTGTGAAAAACATTATGGACGCCATAAACGTAGCAGCAGCAGAGAAAAGGTAGGTTGGATGGAGGGCTGGTTGGCTTTGGTTTATCCAGATCCTCTGAGGAACCTTTTCTATGCTGGTGATTCTCTTGGGCCATTATGGACTTTAAAACTCACTTTTCTCACTTGGTAAGAAACGGAGAATTTCTCTGGTGTGTCATTCTTACTGCTGTTCACTTGCACCACACAGTCTTGTGCTTGGTCTGTGATGCTTATATAGGGATTTTGGTATACTTTGTTATTCTTCATTACTGACTTACAGCTACGGAAGCAGTCTGTACTTTTTAAAAACGTTTGAAATATTAAAGTTTTTTTAGCTGTGTCTAGCATTTCAGAAGTGAAGCTTGTGCCTGCTTTAATGAAGGTTTTTGTTAACAGTAACACTGAGAAAATAAATGGGAGGATGTAGACACTTAATGAAGTGGTTAGAATGCTGCTAACTGCTGAGAAGGGCCCAGGCTAGCAGAAGCTTGACCTCTGGCCCTTTCCAGATTGTATTGTTAAATATCTTTATTCTCTCTTTGCTCATGTAATCCTTTTAGTGCTAATGATAGCAGCTCATCTCTTCTTTGAGGTTTGCATATATTTGGGGGGTTTTCCTCACTTCTGTGGCTGTCTCTTGTCTCTGCTGTACGCAGTAAACTTGCTGTCATGTTTAATCCTCTCCGTGTCCTTTCTATGTCTGTTAATAGTGTGTCTTTATGTTTCAGCAGACTCCACTGTGCCTGTCAAACACACTCATCTTCCTGAATATGTCAGCTTTTGCAAACCGTGTTTATGTACTGACTTGTCTCACATTGTCAGATCCTATGAAAACATACTGTGCAATGATTGAAAATATTACTCTGCTTCTTTTTGTCAGTTGACCGGCTAAAACCTGTGTAGTGATCCTTCTTAATCTGAATCACTGTTTGATGTTTCTGCTGGCTCTTCAGGACATAACTGGTTTAGATTGTAAACAGTTTTTACATAAATGGTAGGTCAAGGACTTCTGAAGAGAGCTGTTTGTGACAAGGTTGGTTTCTGCCACCTTTCCTTTGCTTGGCAGGGTCATCAGATCTGCGTCACTATTAGGGGATAGCTGAGTGGTGCTGGTGAGCAGCAGTAGGACAGTTTGATTAGATTTATCCTTTTATTTTTAAATCAGGATAAGTGATGTAGTAAAGGCTTCTGATTCCCCACAGCTTTTTGAGTTGTAACTATGTACAGTGGTAACAATCCCAAATGCAAATGCTGGGTTTTGTAAATACATCAAAACCCAGTAATTTGGCTTATGTACAATCAGTGCAGCCTTTAACTGCACCTGTAAATTTAATTAATTTAATACTCGTATTGCAGTCATTCTGAAGTAGTGCCTCTGCTTTGTTCAGCCTGTGTCACTTTGAATTCTTTTTGGCTGCTCAATAAACTCAGTAAAACCATCGGCTAAGTGGCCCATGCCTGATGATGAGGCTTGTGTCATTGCTGGGAGAGTATCTGCTGGTGATGGTGATTTCCTTTTTGCTATGTTAGAGTCCAGTCAATGGAAGAGCGAGAAGATCAGAAGGATAGACTGGACTTTGTTCGAAACCAGCTGAACATTTTGACAGAAGATACTAAGGAAAAAATCAAACGTGTTACTGAGGAAGTAGAAAGTAAAGTAAGTAACAACAGTGTGAGCAATCTCTCGAGATTCAAGTGTTGTCCCTTCTGGAAGGCAGCTTCTTTAGGTGCCCACTCATCTCATGAAGTACATTAGAAATGTCTGGTATGTTCCTTTGCCAATATTAAGAAAAAAAGAATAAAACTCCCTTAAAATGACGGTCCTTCTTGACTGTCAGGTAATGACATCATTCCTTGTAACAGTTAATGCAGTTGTTTGGTTTCACTCTGGCTGGAAAAGGTAGGAGAAATATTTCATGTATTTACTGCATTCTTCCAGGTCTCTTCTGCCATGACTGACGAGATTTGCAGACTTTCGGTTTTAGTTGATGAATTTTATTCAGATTTTCACCCTTCTCCTCAAGTACTGAAGCTATATAAGACAGTAAGTTTTCTTCCATGTTTGAAGCCAGGCTTCTTGTCTTGCCTTGAATTTCTACTGCTGTGTTTTTATAATTTGCGTAGCGTTTTATGTGACACTTTAAGCATAGCAGGTTTTGTACTCTCTGACATACACATATCTCTACCTAGAACTAGAAAAGGTTGAAAGTATTTTCTGCTTTGTTTTATGACAGAAACTAGTTTTTGTTTCAACCACCATGTTTGCCAGAGTGGTACTGAAACTGACACCCTGATCCCTAGTCTTCACTTCTAGTAAATAAAGACCTTGCATAAACAATTTTCACTGCACTTAAAAGGAAACTGATGTAAAAATGAGAGGAGCTTGCGAATACCCAATGCTTGGGGGGGGGGTTAATTTTTTAAGAAAAGAAAATAAATAATTAAACCTTTGTAGATTCCTCAACCTCAGTGTTTTAAAGGAGCATACATACACCCTTGCTGCTAATGAATGACTGCCATGACTCCAACCTGCTTCAGCCTTGTTGATCAGCTCTATACTGCTGTGTTTTCAGGCCAGTCTGTGGTGTCCTCTGCAAAATGCCCAGAACAGACTCCCATGGGAGTTGAAGGGATCAGTTTATCTTTGTGCAGAGCAATGAAATCGGCTCTCATCAAACACTGACAGTAGAGGCTTTGCAGGGCAGTATAGCAATGGTATGCTTTTTAGTTTCATGGTTTATTCAAAATACAGCCTTTTCCATATGCCTTTAATGATTAGAGCCATAGAGAAGTCTTTCCTGTGTCACTTCAATTAAGTTTCCATTCACAGTGTGTGGTTTAAGAGCATGGTATTTCCATGGTAACGTGCTGTTCTTCCCACTGTAAATAACAACACTTAGTGTTTAACATATCTCTGCTCTGTATAATATAATTGATGAGTTAAATATAAATTGATGAGCATATATTCTTTATAAAACTTCAGGAGCTGAACAAACATATAGAAGATGGTTTGGGAAGGAACCTGGCTGATCGTTGCTCCAGTGAAGTCAATGAGTCAATGCATCAGTCGCAGCAGGAGATGATTGGTAAGATGAGGGAGGAGGAATGTTAAGACTTCTTGTTTATAGAATCATAGAATAGTTCGGGCTGGAAGGGACCTTCAAAGGTCATCTGGTCCATGCTGCTCTGCAGTGAGCCGGGACATCTTCAACTAGATCAGGTTGCCCAGAACCCCGTCCAGCCTGGCCTTGATTGTCTCCAGGCATCCACCACCTC
>JBCJKH010044860.1:0-13169 GCA_039877255.1 Loriculus beryllinus
CATACCTACTCCACAACTTTAACTAGTTGTGGAGTCTATCTGCGCATCATGGCCAGAAAGGGCACTGTGCAGGTGCAAAGGACCTTCTAGTTCATTATAATACGAAGCTGGGATAGATAATGAATATGTATAGGCGTACTGCATAACCTTACGAATATGCATAATTTTAGAGAATAAATGTAGAGGGAAACAACACTGAGGCATACGTGCCTTTGGAGGAGCTATCCCCCATGTGTTTCAGCTGAATAAAGCATACCTACTCCACAACTTTAACTAGTTGTGGAGTCTATCTGCGCATCATGGCCAGAGAGGTTGAATCTCAGACCACAGAGCATCTCAGCGCTGCCAGCCCCAGAGCTCTGCTCTCGGAACCCCATGCGTGGAACTTGCACACCTTTATTCCTTCAGCATCTCACAGAATCATTTGGGCTGGAAGGCCTCTGGAGACAATGGAGTCCAGCCCCCTGCCACCTAGAGCAGGTCACACAGGAGCACATTCAGGGTTTGGAATGTCTTCAGAAAGGGAGACCCCACAACCTCCCTGGGCAGCCTGTTCCAGTGCTCTGCCACCCTCAACATCCACCTTTCAAACCCCTGTGGGTGGTGATAAGCTAACCAACAAAGGCTACAACTTCTCTCAGGACCCCCAGTACTATGCCTGTACAGAGTGCAGGAGAGCCTCCATGCAAGCCCATCGTGTTACAATTCACATTTCTCCTTCCAAAACCCTAAAGTGAACATATAAGAGCCTCAAATGCCATGCACAGGTACTGTAATGTGACACTGAACTATAACTGGCATTGAATATAACTGTATCGTGACATTGAACTATTTAGTAAAAAGTTTTTTCACTGATATTCTGTGACAAAATAGTAGTTTCCAAACAATACACCATTATCATCTGAGTATATGACACAAATGAACAATGAAATACTGCTTTACATCTGCATAACAGTTTTACCAGAGCTCTGTTCAGGTGTCTTTGCAGCCTGAAAACAGCCAGAGAAACGCTGTCATAATTGTTGTGATTTGAAAACAACCAAAGGACATACAAACCTGCATTGCATCCATCTGAAACTACAAAGGGAATTTAAAATACACAGCATGCAATTATGCAGATGTGATTTTAATGAGGGCTCCCCAATCATTTTTATTGTCACACTTTGTAAGGTTAAAGTCTAAGAAAAGGGCCTTCATCCAGACTCAGCTCACTTGGGCTTGTGGCATCATAATTTGTCCCATGGTTGCCATGACACAACAGACCAGTTAACACCTGAATGCTCATCACTGCCAACCTGAATTGAATGCAAATTCCTCCTAACAACCCACTAGCACCACTGCAGACAATCACAGGCATTGCTTAACACTAAAAGAAAACGAAAAAAACAAATTACTGCTTAGTACTGTCTAATTCCATGGGGAAAATACATAAAGATGAATACAATTGACATCCATTTTATTAATCAGCCTATTTTTAGTAGATCAACCAGTCAAGAAAACAGCAGGAGTTTAATAAAGTGTACATTAGTAGAACAATTATGGAGTAGTTGCAGCAGACTGTTCCTTCTGATAGCAAGCAGGAGGAAGCATTGTTCACTTGGAACACAATATAGAAATGCAGTATTTAAGTGAATAATACATTTCATGGTGAGTTAGCCTCTAGGTTATATTCTGCAAAGCACGTTTTGAAAAAAATTAGGGAATATCTGATACATTTCCATTTTCCATCAGCCATTTCAATAGCACATTTTCCAGTGAAGGATCTCAAAATCATCACTGGTTTTATAATATACCTTTTGAATGAGGAGGTATTAATATACAGACTTTGCAGGCAGAGACACAGTCTAGATTTTACAACTTAGGTGAAGCCAGAGTCAGGACCTTAGCCTGTATGTCCAGAGCTCCTCTTTTTTAATATGAGCACAGCCTGTTCCACACATTTAGGCTTAAATGTCCCAGATAAAGACATTTCAAGAGAATAAAAATACAAAAATACATCAAGCATTCTCTTCAGCTGAAAAACAGATCCTTAAAGACACATCTGAAAGTCCACTTCCATATTATACATCTTTTTACCTACTAATATACTAGCAGAGACCTCAAACCTGGAGAAACGCTGAATATACGACAGGCATCCTAGACAAGTTACGTTTAAGACACTCGTGGAAACAAGATGTTTTCACCTCCCAAACTGCCAACTGGGTCCAGACTGAGTTTTAATAAACCTAGTGTTAATCCAGAAGTCCCTAAAGGTAATAGATGTCCTTTCATCAGCATCTGCATCAGCTGGATTAGTCCCTCTGAACTCACGTGCTTAAAGATGCACAAAATGGTTGTAAGAGATGGAACAGAGAGGAGTTGCTGTGACTGTGACATCTCATTTTGTTCCCTTTGCCTCTCCATTTTGGTAACCACTCATTATAATTACTGAAGCTCATAAAACATAAATTTCATATTGTAACACGTTGGCTACAGCATTTTGGTCCAAAATAACTTATGGGTACTGTATTTCCCCACTGCAATATTAGTCCATCTCAGCAATAAAGTTGTCAGATCCACTATGTGATGGACCACTTTGCATTGCTCTAACTGCCTTTCTTTTTGGTATTAGAGCAGTTTGCTACTTCATATCATCTTCATAAATGTGATCGATAGCAATAATAAAGTCGCAAGACAGCCTTCCCCCCACCCCACAACCCCAGGAGTTACCTTACTAGCTCCGCTTTGATTTTTCCCTCTAAGTTTTTACTATTAGTTTGTTGAACTTCCTACAAACAAAACCCATCCCAGTGTGCTGCTGAGCAGATGCTGAGGATTAAATCTCCCACCACAACCCTGTGTACAGCACATCGGAACTCAGTTTCACTGCCCTTCCACTGCAAAACACTCGGATACAAAGCTTTTGAGAGGGAAATAAATACCTACCTGCATTCCTTGCTGGATCGGGAATAGAACACCTCAGCCTCAAGCTTCCATGAGGCATTAGCCATATAACTCAATATCTACCTTGAATCCTTCCTGTTCCCCTGTGTCCAGTACAAACCAGCCAGCCCAGTGCAAACCCAGTAAGCCAACGATGGAAGATCCTCAGCAGGAGGAAGAAAGGAATAATATCACTTCATACCTATCGAAATGGTGACCAAGTAGCTAAATAAAGCCACATCCTTTACATCTCTAACTGTACAGCTGGGTTCTATGTACTAGAGGAAGCGTTAACAACCTCTAGACAGTTTGCAAAAGGAGTGTTTTGGGCAGAAAAACGTTTTTCAGAAGCAAACAGTAATATTGAAGCTGAACATGACCAGTCAGGTTAAACACCACAGACACTGCTAAAACTTGGGCATGGCTCCACCAAATACATATTTGTTCATATATTAACAATATTAACAAACACATATTTGTTAAAAGAAGCCTAAGGGGGTGGGGGAAATGACCCTTATACGTTATTTTCCTTATCATTTTCTTAATTACTTTAAAACACATATGGTTTGGTGAATTGGAAATGGAAAAACATCGTTGCCAACCTGCAGGTTTCTATTCTCTGAAGCTTCTGTGCATCTTCTGCTCTGAATAGTTCCATTAATTTCAGCCAACTCCTACATAAAGCCAATACACAAGTTCTTACAAAGCTACAGCCTGAAGAAATGCTGCCACAGAGAGGAAATAATTGCCAACAGTGTCATGCAGGATAACACCACAAGCAATTCCATCTCAGAAAGATCTATTGTCTTGATGATGCAGGCAGATAGATGGCTGCACCTGATATTTCACAGATACTTTGAGATAGCCCTGTCAGTATAGAAGTATCTGCCATACTTGTCAGTTAACCTGAACCTATGGATGTATTAACTTCTCAGCTGCATCCTTCTGCCTCCCTTTGCAGCTCCATGACCCTCACCAAGGAAAGAGAATGCATCTCCAAGCTGGTTGGCAATCAAAGCAACAGTTGGAGCTAGACATGTCAGCCTTCACATGCCCTCTGCAGCTTTAGCTGCCCTGTAACAGCTACAAATCAGTCCTGGCCCTTCCTTTAGCTTTACAAAATTTCATTCAGTGTATCTTTACTGTGACCTGGTTTTTCTTGCTCCATTTTCCCCCTAGTCACTGAAGATAGGGTTTTTCTCCTTCAAAGCAAGATATCTTTGCTGCTTTTACCGTTGTTGCTTTCTCCTCCCTCCTTATACTCTCACAATGAGTCCTTAACAAAGCTGTATTCATCATACACACTCAGCTCATCCCGATTAGTATGACAGCTTCTCAGCAGTAAGCACCAGGGTGCAACAGCACAGAAAAAGGTAACTGCTTCTTCAGAGAATTGCTATTATTAATAAGGATTTATTGCAAATTTCCTTATATAACTCTATAGCACGAGGAGATGGCTGAAAAGCAGCCTGTGGATTCAGTCAGATCTATGCAAAAATTCCCTTCCCACAGGTACCTCAATTCAACTGTGTTTTGGTTTTTAACAAATTTGACAGGTTTTGCCAAATTTGCCAAACATGGTACTTTTGTGAGAGATTAGAAGAGTTGTGAAAGGATATGCTGGTGTTTCATAGAACCAAAAACCAGGTGGACCTTCCTCCAACCACTAAGCCTATTCTCCCTAAACTTCCAGCCATTAAATTTTATTAGCAGTTGTGGATCCCAATAAATCTCTAAGATCTGAAGAGCTGACCAGATTACTACTTGAATCACAGGGTTTGAATTCCAAGTTCAAAAAGGAACTTGACAGAAGGGGTCTCATGTAAAAACTCAGGATAAAGTTAAAGGAAACTGTGGCTGAATGGAACGTGGTGTAGTGACAGTGTGATGGATGAGGAGTAAACCCCTTGCAGTGATCTTTTTGTTGACAAGGAGTTTCTGAGTGCTGGGCACCAACAGAAAGTAATGTTAATTTTAGACAGAGCATAACCTTGCAGAATGCAGGCTGACAGCCCTGGCTCAAGTGACAGCTCTGCAGACTGTGCCTGTCATTGTACTGACACCATGAAATATAGATAACGGCAGAGCATCTTGATCTGTGGTAGAACTGCTCCATGCTGTACAGCTGAAGTTAGACCCTGATGAGAGAAAACCCCACAAGGCTCACCTGGAGCTGGTCAGCTCTTGCTGGTTTTCAAACGCAGTAATTGGGTTCATGCTACCCAAACATGTCTTAATCTTAAATACAGAGCTGCATGAAGAGGAGACAAACTGCAAGGTGATTGAATTTAATTAAGCTTGCATGCCTAGTCCCATGCTTGTTTCTATTTAACCTTAAGAGCCTTTTCCCCAAAGACCTTCCCTACCACAAGGACTTCCAAGGCTGCATAGTTCTGTTCAAAGCAAAAGACAAGTTTATATGCAAGTTGTTGCCAGGGAAGAATATCTATTCATCAAATGTAACCATTACAATCAGAGTTACTTGAAAATACGGAGAAAGAGAAGAAAAATCTTGCAATAACGCTTAAGCTGGATTTGCAGTTTGTCCTGTCCAGTGAAACAGAATCATCTTCATTTCAGTGCAGGAAATGAGACACAAGAAGAAAAATTGACTTCAAGCTCATACAGAGATTCTGTCACAAGCAAGAAATCCAACAGAAAACTTGCCTGGAGAACAATCTATTCTGCCTGGCCTTGGTTGTGTTCAGGGTACTCGTCCTAATTTCGTCTAATTTTTGACATGCAAAGTCATTTTTACTGAGCTCCACTTACCTGCACAGGACAGACTGTAATTATCTTCATATCTCTATTTTGACAGTAATAACACCATTACAGACTGTTCATTTTAACAGCAAATATTGCTGCTGTTCAAGTCATCTTTGCAATCCGCAGGAAGCATGTAGGAAGGGTTCTCCTGTGTCACATCTAACAGGCCTTTGGTCTTGGATTGCAGCCACTCATGCTTCTAAATTCACTAAAGCAGAACAAGTTTCTCTTATTTCATGATGCTATTTCCATTATTTCATGATGCTATTTCCATTATTTCATGACTGCTAAGCCTGCGGGAGTTGGGGTTTCACCAGGAGCCTGAGGTACATGTTGGACACATTTGTTTGGATCTAACCCTCTGGATCAGTCCAAGGTCAGGCAAGAAGTCATTGCAAGAAAGGGGAACAGATATTAGCGAAAGGCAGTTAAGAACATAACTTAAAGCCAAAACTGCCCAGATACATGGGCCTTTTAATGTCATAAGAAGTAGGACCAGAAGATTCAAGATTCTGGCCATGCATCCTTTTCAAAGCAGCTGCTTGCCCAAAACCTTGACTCAGCCCTTTGAACACACTCACAAGATGCAATTTTAGCTTTCTTGGGAAGTCTCTTAGCCTTTGTAAAGATTTCTGATCTACAACACATTGAAGGGAATAGCTAGGAAAAATCAGCTATTTGGCTATGAACAAAGGGATGTGAGCAGCCTCATTGTCTTGCAGAGACTAAAGTGTGACCCAAGAACACACTAAAGGAAAAAGCACTTTGAGTCTCATACTTTCAGCTAGAAACTGAGTTTTCTTAATTCCAAGCAATACTTTACTATGATTGGCAAGATTTGGGATGAGGAGAATAAAACTGCTCAAGCACCTCCTATTAGCTATACCACCATGATAGTAACTCATTTGAAAGAATTAGCATAGACAAATACCCAGGCTGAGCAGTGATATGCTGTTAACAATAAATTAGCTGGCGTGAAAGCATTCAGTGATTCCCCAAAGGGCTTGTGCTCTACTGTTTCTCACTCCACTGTTAAGATAATGCAATCAGCCAAGCAACACAGGGGAATCCAGAGCACTTCCCAAGATGCCACCATGGTCCCTGATAGCTTGCGTGCTGGTGGCTCTATGTGCAAAGAATTAAATTAAGCAAAAAAGCACCCCAAAGACAAGCCAAAAAAGAGCATTCTCCAATCACTCACCCCCGAGTTTCATACCAGTGTGCAAGTACTTCTAAGAGAAGGAAAACGTAAGGGACCAGAGAAAACTGAAAATAGGAAAAGTCAGATTTTAGTCACATGGATTGTAAAGACAACTGCTGGTGAAGTAATTACTCAGAGATGCACAAAACAAATATGAATCAAGGGCGTAGCAAGGTAGAAAGCAAGATGCTGAACAACAGACAACTACAGAGAGATGCAATTTGTCATAGCCCCAGCCCTTTAAGGCAGAGTGACTGATGGACATAACATCTGTATTAGCTACATGTTTTACCCGAGGTATCAAAGAATCCAACACTGTCGCAGTTTGAATGGCAATGAACCTAAGAAGAGGTTTGATTATGAAAAGGATAGAGTTATTTGTAGAAATGAAAATCATCTGATGAAAAAACTCCCAAACCAAACAGCTACACCTGGGACATAAATCCAATATAATCAACTGCTAATTTTCATTCTACAAATGCAGGCCCAGGAATAAACTGCAGCTTAATTGTGCAGGTTCCCAACCCATGGTGACAGGCTATGATTGGTTGTTGAAAGAGCCTGCTCTTCAACAGAATTAAATCACTAATCTCAAAATCACTACTAATTAAAATAACTAACAATCTTCAAATCATTTCTACTTTACTGAATATTTACCTTTAAAATAGAGATATTTCTCTAGGCTACATCCTTGATTTTCCCAAGCAGATGTAAAGCACTAGAAACGACAGTGCATTTGACCCCCAGATTGTGAAGATGAAGGAAAAAGACTTTATTCTTTAAATACTAATAAGAAGGACTAAAATTAAGTGAGTCAATTGACAGAACAATCTGCAAGCTGTGATTTAGGACAGCGCTATGTATTTCACGCTTGTCATTTAAGAGAGACAATTAGAGAGCAAAAGAGCCCTGGTGCTGTGGGAGTGTGTCTTAAACTGCAAATTTATGCTTGGTTTACACGTATTAAAATGTATATGAAAAACAAGAACTCTGGAGGATTTGTTGATGCAACAAATGCTTTGATGACATTTAAGCAAACAGGCTATTTACCTCTAAACATTTGTATTCTAACACATTCAGTAACCATCTACATTGCTGTTTGAAAATGTCCTGTAAGCCCTTAGAGAAAATAAATGGAGTTTCTGTAAGTTGTAGCTGCTCCTGATAAAAGAAGTTCTGCGGTGCACTGAGCAAGGCCACAAATATCTGTAATTAGCACGCTTCACTGAAATAATTAAACGCTTTAGTTTTCAATCCACGCAGCCTAAACTCCTTCTCCATTATATTACAGAGGCACGTCAGGAATAAAGCTGCTGGGAAAAGTTCTGCCTGAAGGAAAAGTAAATGTTCTAAAAGGTGTTATTTCTCCCCAGACTGGATTAAAAATAGAGACTTTGTTTCCTAAGGGGATGCTGGGCTAAGAGAGACAATAGCTACTGTAAAATGGATAAATACACACTGGGTAAGGCTTTACATCTATTTGCCTTAGAAGTCATGGGTACAAAACAGCACATCACTGATGTACTCAGGACAGATTAGAGACATTAGAAACCTTCATGTGAATCTCACTCACTGAGAACAGTGGATGGGGTTTTTTAATGTGCTTTGAAATGCTTTGGTCTAAGACTTAATGAATCAGGTGGCCTTTCCAACAGCTCAGCAAGATGCAATTTCCTTTTAGAAATTATTTTATTTCTTTTATTCCGTCATCCTTAGAGATAATGAGAAGACATAAAAAATATGCAGTAATAGCCAGGTATAATCAATTGTTCTGTACAACTCCGACTGTTTCACAATCCCCTTTTATACTCCACTTCGTGTACAGCATCAAGGACAACACCGTTCCCAAGCCTTACCTTGCCCACTGAGACTCTAAGCAGGAGGACTGAAGACCTCAGAAGGTGAAGGGATTTCTAGTCTTGTAATATTGCTCCAATGACAGTACTACCATGCTCCACAAACAAACTTACTGCATTTAAGCAATTTAAATAGGTACTTTCTGCCAAATAGCAGAAGAAACTAAATTAAGAGACTTTTTGGTCACTTTTTCCTCCAATGCCATCTTCCATAATTTCTCCTTCCCCAACCTAGCCACATAATTAAATGGCATATAAAACTTGCACTGACCACTGACAGTGCTTTTAAAGGCACCCTCTGAGAGCTGCAGCTACTGAAGACAAAGTGAAAACTGGCACAAGCCTCAGGTGGGTTATGGGTAAAAATCAATGTAATTTCAGACAGGTGAGGCTGAAGTTGGCTGCAATTTGTGGCTGTGCTGTGTAATTAAGAACAGTAAGAGGGTCAGGTAAAGTTTAGAAGATGGCTGGGTTTAGTATGTACACTATGACTAGCTGACTCATTTAAAAGGCTTCTTTCACACTAGAGTAAGAAACCTAGGGGTAACAGTGGCAGCACTCATCAGCAATTCGCTTAGGAAGGTTAGCCTTTCCCAGGAAATCAAAAAGAATCTTTCACTTTAAATCCCATTCCAGGATTTTACTAATTCTTCAGAATATTTGCTTTTTTTTTTTTTCTGCTGTTGAGAACAATATATTCTCTCCAAAGAAACCCTTATTGCAACATATGCTTTTATATTTGTGATTAGCATCTCAGATGCAGCTGTAATAGGCGTCATCCCTCTGAGACCTGCCTCTGAAAATAAACTCTCTGCCCCATAGGGACTGCAACTGCCCTTCTCATTTCCTCCCAGTTCTCTTCCAGGCAAAACGACTTCAGCCATTCAGAAGTGACATCCCCCCTGCAAGCCTTCCAGACCATTAGTGCACTGCATGCAGCTTTGGAACAGG
This sequence comes from Loriculus beryllinus, assembly GCA_039877255.1. Classification (NCBI taxonomy): domain Eukaryota; kingdom Metazoa; phylum Chordata; class Aves; order Psittaciformes; family Psittacidae; genus Loriculus; species Loriculus beryllinus. Next base: position 9,697 of record JBCJKH010044860.1, read on the forward strand.
TATGTTAACTCCTTTATTTTTGTTAGGAGGTTAGTGTATGCCATCCCTGTGATGATGACAGTTCATTTATATACAATCTTCTATCCAAGGCTGCTCATCAGCAAATCTCTATACAATACACGTGGGGTAATGTTATTTTTTAAGTCATTTTTACCTGTCCATGACATGCCACTAAAATATTTTAAGTATGTGCACTGGTTTTATTCAGCAAGGAGATGAAGGGTAGCAAAGAACACAGAGTCCACACGATATCACCCATGTACCACATCTGGCTATTAATACTGAAACACAAAGAGCAAGAAGCAAAATAACCCCAACCTCACAAATAATCCTGGACAGGAGAGTTAGCAAGGTGCATGCAAACGCATGCTGCAGCCTGAGCTCCCATTGCTCAACATGTTAACCAGCATTTACTTGATGTTAATCTACCTGCCAGTGCGACTTTATTCACACTGAAACCACGTTCATAGTGGAAGTTGGGAGGGAGGAGCGAGGGATATTTGGCTAGCAATGCACAACAGGACATGCTAATGTGTGATGCTTGGTGGAACCTGTCTGGCTGTAGGTCAGGTCTGACATAAAGGGCATCACAAGAGTGCAACCTGAGCCTTCAGATCTGATGTTCTACCTGCATCCATAGCTCTGTTGTAACATCCCTTGTATTGGGACACTTGGGTAGGAACTCACTGATACGAAAAGATGAAGCAGAGCCCAGAAACCATTTTTTATGACATATTTCAGTTTTCCTTTTGCTTGTTTCATTGTTCTGTATATGTATATGTATATGTATATATGTAATGAACTGTCCTCAGGTTAACCCCAGACCCGCACGCCTGGCACTTACTGCAGGTATCACATCCTGGCTGGGCTGGAAATATCTTTCCATGCTCACTGTGTCTAAGTGCACCAATGAAAGAGGGAAATTTGACAGCAGCATCTGCTGAAATCCAATTTTCCTGTCAGACTGATGCTACCAAAGCTCAGGCTCACGAACCTGAATGCATGGGAATAAAAAAGTACCTATCAGCTGTAAAAATGGAGATTCATTAAAATTACTCAAAACACCCAAGTAAATTTAGCTAATCCAGTTTTCTTTGATTCAATTGAATAGTTGAATTATATCCCTGCTGTAGAAATCAAAGAAATCTTCATTTTCCTTTTAGGTAGCACAGTACACAATCTCTTCCCCAGCTACCTAATTCTGCCATCTGGCATTGAAAGAGTACACTCCATTCACACCAACCAAATGGAATAAATCATCTTTTTTGTTAAGTATTCAAGCACGTTCTTAAACAAAAAGCTATTCTGAGGTTGCTTGCAGGAAAAGTACAGGAAAATAAAATCCCAAACTCTCCATCTGGAGATTTGTATTTAAAAAGAGAAGTAAAAAAGATACTACATCTTCAATTAAGATTTCTCACCAATGACCAGTTCAAATTAGATTAGAACTAGATGTTCTAATTTTTGCACTAGATGTGTAAAAAGACTGGACTATAGATAATTTGGATAGGTTAGATAGATATCAATTGGTTATAATCAAGCCAGATACTGAAAAATACAATTATAGCTGAGATCTGGATAGAAAAGTGGATAAAATTTGTGCAACTACCCATTCATAACTGTGCAATCATATTCTGTAGGACAAGAACATCCAAACTGACATTCCTTTGATTAAATACAGACCATCAGTGTGCCTGTAAGCTGTTATCTACCTTAACCGAGTGCTCATTGTAGCTGTCAAGAAGCACAGGTATTCTGATGAATTACCCCTGTCCACAGCTCAGACCTCAAAAACGCATTAGGAAGACCACCAAATACAGTGGATCCCCTGGGCCTTTCCAGTTGCTGTGGTCAGTGTTTTGCCATATGCCACTGGATATGGTCTCTCTCTGAATACATGTCAGTGGGCACAGCTTGGTACACTGGCTCCTGGTGGATCAGCCTGGAATGACTCTGTTCCTGAATTACACAATGGGTGGCATCTGCCACTACTGAGAAAACACCTTGAAGGCTCAAGCTTCCCACATCCTCTAAAAAGTGGGATCATGACCTGTGAAATGGCCTCTCTGTTCCCATGTATTTATATCTATATATTCCCATCACATTACGTGATGTCCTTTCCTAAACAGGAAGACTCCTGAATTTAAAGGCACTAAGGTCTCCATATAATCCAAGAGGATTGTGGTTGTTTCCTCACATAAAGTTACCCAGCTGCCCCAGTGTACTGTCTGATGAGTATTTCTCTGTTTTTCCTTAGAACTAATTTCTTCCTAATGCTTGCCTTAGAGTTCCACATTGTTAACCCTACTCTAAACTGCAAGAGATGTTTGAGGAGGTTTTCAAAACCTTAGTGGCAGCTCATGTGTCATATTGTCACAGAGGTCTAGTTCAAACAAAGCTCCCATTAAACCTACATTAAACTGGACACCAGTCCTACTGATCAGTACATAATGGGTAAAACCCCATCTCTATCTACATCTCCACCTACCCACCAACTTTATCCCAACACACCTCACTATCAAGTGAAAATATTGGTATCAAGAATTCCGTCTGGAAATGTGGAATAAGAGAGTTAAACATTTCTCTCAGTGTAGCTGGTTTCCAGATGTGTCACATGTGGCTTTGCTGGGTCCATGAGGATTTCCTACAGACAGGGCAGCTTTTGTGCTCCTCTGCTGTGACTCTCAGCAACCTGGTTTTTAATTGAATTTCATTCCCTAGTTCTCATCTTTGGATGGAAATATACAGATTAATTTCCTGTATGTGCAGCAGAGCTGTGAATAACCACATGGGAAAGGGTGGCATAAAAATTCAGCAACTTCTAAGCCTGGTATAATACTGTGAGCAGTGAAATCTCAGCGGCAGAATAATCTCAACCTTCTTCTGCCTTCCACACACAATTTAGCTATGAAAATGCTCTTGTGTTATTGTTGCCTTTGGGAAAGTGATGGCTCGAGAAGACTAAAAGGGATATAAGCTCTCCATATTCAAAGCATGAACCAATTATTGGGAGCTAAAAAAGAATCTGCAGGTAATTCTCCTCCACCTTATTCATTTAACATAAATAAGAGCACTGACAACCAAACTATGCTTCTGCTGTGGTTTAAGCCCAGCCAGCACCTAATTCAGGACATGAAACATGAATGTACAGAGCACCCTTCTCAAACCTTCATTTTATCATCAGTCCTCAGGTGCCTTTACATATGTTTTTGCATTGAACTGAAGCAATCTCTTTTGGGGTGCTGCTGTTTAATCATTCAGTGGTTGAGAGCTGGTAATGCAACATTTCAGGCTGGTTGCAGGACTAACTATGGCAGATTATAAGGGAGATACTGAAAAGATCATATCTATAGAATTGTTAATGTATTGCTACAGTAACCCCAGAAACATTGAGTGATTTTTATTGGAACATAGGTATTTTTTCAAGGGGGCTCATGACATGTTATCAGATTTGCTTCAGTAAAGGAAGTTGT